>BHDV01026120.1:36154-53955 GCA_005406045.1 Adoxophyes honmai
TTTTTTATTTTACCATCGTATTGTGTTAGTGATTCTGAGTATCAGGATTTTTTTTCGTTACGGATTTCATTTTCACCCTGTATTAGTCAAAAATACCCCAATAAACGTGAAGTATTCGTCTATGTCCATAAGCTGGGGACACGTTGTATATGTACGAGTATTAAGTTATTTTAGCTTAATGGTAAAATTTTGTTTTCGTCTTCTCTTTTCTCTATGTGTCTACTCTAATGTCACAGTCATGTTTTGTCCATCGCTCGAAGGTCATCAGGAAGAGATCCCTTAAGGGATATGTTCGCCTTTGTATGCACGTACCTACTTGTGTATTGTTCTGTGCTTGTTATTTCGTAATTTTTTATACATCAAAGAGTACCGAGTACCGAGACCTACTGGAAATGGCAAGACAAAATTACCGCGTTATAATGTTGATTTTTAGAATTGGTATGAATGTTGCAGTAACATTATTTGTTTTCTTTTGCAGGTTTAGAGAATTTGAAACCTTCTGTGGTACATTGCGATATTTCGGACGATGGAGCCTTGCTGCAAACATGCAGCAGTGCAGAGGTTCTCATGAACTGTACGGGACCCTACACCGAACTTAGCGATCCCGTGGTAGCGGCGTGCATCCGGTCTAGGACGCACTACGTTGATATATCTGCTGAACTACATGTTAGTAATTAATATACTCGTCGGTTTAGGTACTTAACTAAAAGTAAACAAACTTTATGCCAGATTTGACAGGTTTTTTTACTACCCAACTTTTTTCGTATATTCAAAAAAAAAAATTAGCAAAGGAATCTTACGTAATATTTATTGATCTGATGAACCCATGCCCATTGATTCCCATTGTTTCTGGTATTAGGTAAATTTAGGCACCAACAATTTTTTTTATTGTTTCCTTCCCTTGCTATAAATTTTTTGAATATTCGAAGAAAGTCGAGTACTTAGTAAAAAAAACGTTCTTAACCTGTCAAACAAAAATAAACTGACATAAAGTTTGTTTACTTTTAGTCTAGTACCTAAACCGACATAATATAGTACATACACAGAAAGCAGCTGACTACCTGGGTATCAGACAGGCAACGATCGTCAAGCTGGAGTAATTTTTTTTTATTTTTCATTTCATATAAACCGCCACGCCGAGTACTGTAGGTAAATTTTTGTGTTGGTAATAACTGGTGATTTTGTAATTATACAGTTTATGTATGTACTGCCAAAATACAAAGTAACGTTGCCGAATGATGGCTTTTAATGTAGTTGACTGTTCATTAAAAAAAATCTTGGCCGACATCTACTCCAAAATTTGTACTATACTATGTTACTATGTACCTACTTGAAATCGTAATTAGATTTCAAAAGCGTTACCAAAGGTGGATGATGGAAAGGTTGGAGGTCACTATCACGAATGTCATTGTTTATTTGTACAATTAGTCTAATAAGGTTAGGAAATGACCTCGGAATCCGAGATACCCAGCTGGAAGTTTTGTAAATATTTGCATATTGAGGCCCTAAAAGTTGTCTCAAAACCTACATATTCTAAGGTGTGAGCGACTATTAAATTTCAAGGTCAAAAGTCACAAAAATCTGTTTTTTGCGCTTCTTTTGTAAATATCTCATTTCCTATGGATTTTTGCTGTTTGTGTTTCTTATCAATATTGTAGAATACAAAATTCTCTACAAGATCTGTTTTTTATTTTTTTTATACGGTGAACCGTTTTCGAGATATAGGTCGGAGAGCGCGCGGTCACAGCATCACTTAAGGCCTTGGGTACTTCGATGGCCAAAACGACACAGATATTGTAAAACTTCAAAATGCTGCAGAAGTTGATGGTCGGGGGCACGGCCGTGCCCCCACCAAGTCGAGCGCGAAGCAAGCACTGCCGTTCCATCCTTTACTGGATCCATTTCGCTGCGTTTTCAGGCACCTATTTGAGCACTTCTGGATAAGACCAGAACGCTGAAATTTTTGTCATCTAGTAAGCTATAATTACATACTTAAAATACAAAATTTCAAATCAGCAGGTCATTTAGTACCGAAGTTAAACGAAAGCAAAGTTTCGCATTTTCGACACTCACTCACTCACTCATGATCATCAAAATAGAACTAGTACCTACTTCCCATAAACTCACAAAGCTGAAATTTGGTACAGAATTAGGGATTAATGACTACATAAAGGGAAAAATATAAAAATTGAGATAATTGAAGATCTGGAGTACCTGGTGACCCTGATTAGAAAGCACTAGAGCCCAACCAAACTACTGTCGAAATCGACATTCCTCCTTTACAAAAAATATTGAACTTAGTGGGTCACCTCATTTTACGTCAAAAATCGAAAACCTGCTGGTCTGGTACATAGAAAAAAATCAACTATAATTGCAAAAATCCAGGGTAGAGGGACACATCTTCTAATTTACGCCAAAAAACGAAGACAGTCAGCAGCCAACCCAAAGCCACATTGATTTAACTAATCAAATATTTATAATCATTGATCTATCGATAGTTCATCAAGTATATAATGGCGCGTTTTCGATCGGAGACCGGTCGACCCAAAGTGATGTTATGACCGCGCGCTCTCCGCCCTCTATCTCGAAATCGGTTCACCGTATAAAAAAAATAAAAAACAGAACTTGTAGAGAATTTTGTATTCTACAATATTGATAAGAAACACAAATAGCAAAAATCCATAGGAAATGAGATATTTACAAAAGAAGCGCAAAAAACAGATTTTTGTGACTTTTGACCTTGAAATTTAATAGTCGCTCACACCCTAGAATATGTAGGTTTTGAGACAACTTTTAGGGCCTCAATAAGTCAATATGCAAATATTTACAAAACTTCCAGCTGGGTATCTCGGATTCCGAGGTTCTTACCTTAATTAACCTTAATTTATTAGGCTAAATATCTACCTATTTTTTATCACCATCCACTACCATCCATCGCACTAGCCAGCATTTTGTTTGATTGTTAAACATGTGCATCGATTTACATACTTGGAAAGGATATTACAATATTTTCAAAAGAGGTTTTTCAAAAAATACTAAATAGTGTTTTATTAGAAAGCAAGATTGAGCAGTAAAATTGAATTACCTCTAGTACTGTTGAATAACCGAAATTACGTAATTATTTTTAAATTTTGTGGGTTTTTCAATTGCCTTTAGTTGGTGTCGAGTTTTTTTTTTCAACTAGGTATTAAGTAAATAAAAAGGAAATTATTACTTAAAGAACATTAAATTAATAAATTTGTGACATATCTTTAACATACAAAAGTCACAAAAGATCGTTATGACACTATAAGAGTTAAAATTGAAATAACAATATTACAAAATGTAAATATGTCAAATATAAATCGTTAGATCTATATATATATAACTCAAAGGTGACTGACTGACTGACTGACTGACATAGTGATCTATCAACGCAAAGCCCAAACCACTGGACGGATCGGGCTGAAATTTGGCATGCAGGTAGATGTTATGACGTAGGCATCCGCTAAGAAAGGAATTCCCGAAATTCCCACGGGAACGGGAATTAGCGGGAAAATCCCGTTGTATGAAAAATCTAAACCTAATGCGAGCGAAGCCGCGGGGCAAAAGCTAGTTAATTATATAAAAAAAAGTTAATGTAATCAATAAAAATGACTCCGTAAATATTATTTTAATTTTAGCATATGCTGTCGATATATCGAAAATATGACAACGCTGCAAGGGAAGCCAAAGTCCTCATCATTCCAGCATGCGGTTTTGCCTCTATTCCTGCGACGATGGGTCTCACGCATTTAGAAAAGAATTTTGGAGGTACGATCTGTCAGATTAAGGGTAGATTGAACTAAAGGAGAATTAAGTTTATTCTTGGTATTAGTCGCACTTACCCAGTTTCATATAAAAAATACTCGCGAGTAAAGAGTGAGTTAATCCGAGACTAAATTTTATTCTCGTTTGGTTGAAAGGGACCCAACATTTTTTTCCTACTTTACACTACTCCAGTCAACTAGTAGAAAGCAATGCTTTTAAGTATTGGTACTACATATTTACAATATGATGATTGATGAGGTTTTGAGGTTTACTTTTGACGAACTTATCAGTTCATTAAGTTACATAGGTATGCTCAGGTAATTAAATTTATTACTATTATATTATGCTTCTGTCTTTTTTTAATTAGTGACGCCACAAGAATTAGCCGAGAATTTGCGTTGCTCCTAAATACTATAATTTTAGGGTTCTGTGCCTGGAAAGGAAAAACGGAATCCTTATACCTACGATCACTTTGTTGTCCGTCCGTCTGACCTCCGTATGTCTATCTGCCTGTCTGTCACGATTCTTTTTCTCAAGAACTCGTAGACGTATCAAGCTGAAATTTATATTAAATAGTCAGGTCTACTATCTCTTAAGAGCTGTGAAAAAATCAAACTTCTAAGCCAACGCATTCAAAAGATACAGCCGTTAATGCCACAACATTTTAACAGTCGCAAGGGAATCAAAACGTCAGAGTACGAGTACCTGAACTACTTCCCGTGAACTCAGAATCTTAAAATTTCAGAATTTTTTTACGTCTTATAACATAAGTAGATAAAATACCACAAAACAATTGATTTGACTGCAATTGAATTTTTACAGTTTGCGTCCTTTGTCGATTTATGGGGATAACCAAGAGGACGTCGGCAAACTTAAGACTTGTCCTTGACCTATGTTGTTGCTTGAGAACAACTGATGTTGAACACATACCTAATTACTCGCACTCGGTCGACTCGCACGGGGCCGGTTTTTTATATTTTTATTTTAATACACCCTGTACCTACTCTTTTTTAAAAGGCAAGACCACATAATAAAATGAAAAGTTGGTCAGTGATCCAGTCAATAGAAACGAATTAAAGGGGTTACCTGGAAAGATTTCCGGGAGTTTTGAAAATTGGTGAATTTATAGATTTTGATGTGCTCTTTCCGAATTTCAACTTTGCCACCTCGTATCTTTGCCGCTAACGCCGCCATATTGGAAAAATGGCGCGTAAAAGCAGTTTTTTGACAATATCTCCTGTCTGACTAATTTTACGATAAAACAGTGTATTACAAAATAAAACAAGAGGCAATTGTCTACAATTTATGTCTTGGTGTTTATTTAATAAAGTCAATAGTTTTGGCGTACGAGCGCCACAAAGTACACTTCGCAAATTGTGTTGGTAAGCGCATAACTCAACAACGCCTGGACCAATTTGGCCAATTCTTTTTTTTAAATGTTTGTTGAAGTTCAGGGAAAATTTATACGGCGAGAAAGTATTAAAAATATCGAAAATATTGTTATCCTATACAAACTTTATCGAGTCGAAAAAACAGTAAGCACCGTAGGATTTCAGACATCTTACGCGTTTTTGGTAAAATGGTCTCTACTTTAGCTCAAAAAAGATGCAAGCGCCGCAAAATTTCATACGTCTCACGCTTTTTTTGCGAGCAAAATAGAAGTACCTATTTCGTTCATTATACGAGCACTGAAGTCGGTAAAGCGATAGTTTCTTACATATAGTTAATGAATTAGCCCTTAGATATTTATAACTCCATAAGATACGGCTGTCGAAACCTCTATTGAGTGACAAAAGACAAGCTGAGTTTTTCGTTGAGTAGTGTTGGAGTACA
Source organism: Adoxophyes honmai (assembly GCA_005406045.1). Classification (NCBI taxonomy): domain Eukaryota; kingdom Metazoa; phylum Arthropoda; class Insecta; order Lepidoptera; family Tortricidae; genus Adoxophyes; species Adoxophyes honmai. The sequence goes on from BHDV01026120.1 coordinate 41,777, forward strand.
CTTTGTGGCGCTCGTACACCAAAACTATTGACTTTATGAAATAAACACTGAGACATAAATTGTAGGAAATTATCTCTAGTTTTATTTTGTACTATACAGTTTTATTGTAAATTAAGTCAGACAGGAGATATTGTCAAAAAACTGATTTTACGCGCCATTTTTCCAATATGGCGGTGTTAGCGGCATAGATACGAGGTGGCAAAGTAGAAATTCAGATAGAGCACCTCAAAATCTATAATATTACCAATTTTCAAAACTCCCGGAAATCATTCCAGGCAAAACTACCCATTGATCAGGCTACAGCTACATTATTGAAAAAAATACTGTAATTAGGTACACTTATTCTTTTGTTTGACCAACAAAAAAATTCGAGGTCACAGCATCTAGAAATTTCGAATGACGCCACTTTGTGGTACCATCGAACCAATTGATTACTGAACCACCATAGAACCGTTTCACAGTGAACGTCATAGTGACATTGCATTGATTGACAAAGGTAATGTTTATGACGTTTATTTTAACGTTCTGCGGTGGGTCAGGAATCACTTGGTTCGATAGTACAATTAAATTTTTAGGTAAAGTAGACATCACAGGACCCCACTCCAGAATTTTGGTGATCTGTAGTCTGTTCTTAATCTTAACATTCTGATTAATCAAAAATACCTAGGTCTCCCGCATTTTTTCATCACATGACTTACGGACTTGGGATGTTATAATATAATTAATATATATCATTAATTATACCAATATACATATGTATATCATTAGTTATAATTCTATTTACAGGTAGGTTGCAGTCAGTAGAATGTTACGTGCACATTGATTTCGAGAAAAAGCTGTATTATCCTGGCCGAAATCGCTGCCTGGTACACTACGGAACATGGAGTTCCTTAGTACATGAATTGAATAATTTCTCTCAATACGATTCTACGAAGAAGGAAACATTTACTAAACCAGTGTACGGACCTGAACCCCAGGAAATGAAGAAGTAAGAGTTAATGTTATATTACAAGCAGTTAAGAAATAATATTTATAGCTTTTTTTGTTGCTCCTTACATCTTTCTTAACAGTTTTTCCGGCCGGTTTTCGGCCAATAATTATTTTTGTGTTAGATACCTAGGCATTTTAATTTCATCGCTGTTTATGTGGAAGACATCAACGACGCCATTTTTTTACATTCAAGGAAATATTGCTGTAGCTATTAACGACGACATGATGAAAAGGACGACAGTTAAAACGCCCTATTAACCAAAATAAATAATCTTCATACTATTAACACATTCACGACTAAGCCTAAAATCGAAACATCTGCGCGGAACCGAGTATTTTACAATGCATAATACATAGGACCCGGAAGCCGGGTCCATTCGAGCTAAATCGAACGAATCAATGCGCCTAACCGTGAACCCGGGAGTCGGGTTCACTTATCGCCAAACCGAGGACCCGGCTCCCGGGTTCAGGGCTACCCAAAAATGTATTAGGGCCAATCGTCAACAGACAAGCTAAGACAAAATTTTATTTGAGCCTATTTGTCCTCCAGGAACTTAAACAAAGACAGGAGGACTACCGTACACATAAAAAAGGCAGGTTTAGACCCGAAATCGCCTATCAGTAAAGTTTGGATGTTTGGATATTTGTTACTCTTTAACGCAAAAACTACTGAATGGATTTTAAGGAAACTTTACAGTAATGTAGCTTATACATCAGAATAGCACATAGGCTACAATTTATAAAGATTTTGTTTGATTTTTCCAAAATATGACGATAGGAAAAATAGTAGGATTCCGCAATTTTCAACGTAAAATGCTATAAATTGGCATGCGGGCCGTGACTAACAAGAGTAACAAGATCTCTTCTGTGTTACCCCGAATTTAACGCGAGCGTAGCCGCGGGCAAAAGCTAGTCAATCATATTTAAAGTATCAACTTCGTTTATTATTTTGAACTCAATGTCACTATGATTTATGTGTGTATTTTCGTTTTCTTGCATTAGTTCATGTCAGCTGCAGTGGCCGCGAACTCGCTTTTTAAAAACTTATTATCGGCCATTTCTTTGAATTCTTTTAACTTATTTTTTTTACTTATGTTTGAGTTTGCTGTGCACTAACACTAAACTTATATTTTTGCTTTTATTATTCCAGGTCATTCTTCCATCGAAAAGATGGCAAAGTTTGGTTTCCCTACCCCGGCCCAGATAAAGACATAGTAGAAATGACACATAGACACTTGAGCGAAAGAGGACTATCACAGCCAATCCATTTCAAGAGCTACACATCAACACCACTCATATGTCATTTGATATTATTAACACCAGCTTTCTTTTGTTACTACTGGTTGTGCAAATTGAAGTGTTTTAGAAATTTACTGTGGAAACATCCAAAGTTATTTTCTTTGGGGTATATGTCACATGAAGGGCCGAGTGAACGAAATAGGAATAACACAATTTTCAGTTTTAATTTCACGGGGACTGGATGGGAGAAGGGTACAGATGAAAATACTCCGCCGACCAAGAAAATGTCTTTAAAGGTAAAGTTGTACAAAATCTATCCCATAAAAAATAAATAGTAAACTTACTTTATTTACAAAAAAAAAACAAGTCTCGCAACTCAGTTGTTCTAAGTACATACTCCAAGTAGGTAATACCAGTATTCAAAAATCAAAATCTTTATTGCACGTTTTTATACCATAGCTAATATTGTAATGCATCTACAAAAAATGGTAGCTAAAAGCCTTGTTGAGGTGCTGCAGCAATTTGAATTAAAACTACCTACTTAATTATATTATTAAAAATATGTATCAAGAAATTACTATTTTCAAATGCCAGGGCGCACTTCTAATAATGAATGGATATAAGTAGTTCTTAAATATTCATGGGATGATTACAAGAAAAAAATAGTTTAATCTACAATCAGCGCAGCAGTTGCCAACCAACTAGATCCTATAAATTATTTATTGCAATGTTATTAAAAAACACAATTATTTCAGGTGTTTGGATCTGACCCTGCGTATAAAACAACTGCTTCATGTATCCTCCAATCGGCAATTACTTTAGTAGAAGACCGTTCGGTCATGCCTGAGTGAGTTTAAAATATTTTTACTAGCTGAATCTGACGAAAAAAATAGAAATTAAACGGGGGCACTTTCTTCGCAACCTCATTTTTTGACGTATGTATCTCGTAGCAACAGCTTTATATCACTGGACAATTTTTACACCAATCACCTAGTCCCAAAGTAGGCAATTTAATGCCTGTGTTATGGGCACTAGACAACGGATAAACTTACTTATACATATATAGATAAACATCCAAGACTCGAAAGCAAACATTCGTATTCATCATACAAATATCTGCTCCGACCGGGGATCGAACCCGGGACCTTAAGCTTCACAGTCAGGTTCTCTAACCGCTGGGCTATCCTGCTGTCAAAAGAAAAATTGTGATTCCTTTTTTGTTAACTTTCTGCACTTTTTGTCTGTCTGTCAGTTTTGTTTGTTCTTCGTCAGTATTACCGTGCTAGAAGTGGCCGCGAAATGTGAAAAAGTAATTGTGTTGGTACTCTGCCTAATCCACTTGGAAACACACGCGTGTTTTATGTATTAGCACGGAGGATTAGACGGCTGAACGCAGCGTTCAGCCGCGTAGACCGCCGGTCGGCTAAATGCGTATAGTGTGAAAGCCGAATCCGCGTCGACTGGTTTGGTGAGACCCTTATGAAATTGACAATAAGGTGTCAAAGTTTACATATTTGGCATTTGTCTGCTCATATTACTTATGAACTCGACTGTACTTAGCTAACTAATGTTAGAAAGTAGTAATGATAACTTAATGATGGTATTTTATTTTTCAGGGGCGGTGTGCTTACCTCTGGCGTAGCGTTCCGTGACACAAAATTAATTGAACGGCTGAATAAAAGACATCTTAATTTTCAATTTGTGTAGGTAAATTTAATTAGGCAGGATTAGCTGCCTCGTTAATAATGGCATTGTGAAACATTTTTTTTGATTGCGAAAAGGTGTTTTTTAAGAGTTCGGTACGACTATGATAAAGAGTTTAATAGGTACCTAATACGCGTTTTTCGGAAATATGTAACAAATATTTATTACATTACCCCACTTCATGACTTCACTACTAGTCTATTTTGTATAGTATACCTACTCATTTCTCCACTGTGAACTGTCAGTTTAATCTAAGGAATAAAAAATAGACTACAGGGACGGCAATGTAAATCTCTTCTCTGCTAAGTAGGTAGGTACAGTCAAGGAAATTGATTAGGTACTGTGCCATTTTGTACCTTTTCACAAGAAATGTCACTGTGACATACCATACTTTCTACAGTTTTTACTAATCAAAGCAATATGAAACTCACTATGAAAAGGTTCAAAGTGGCACAGGTATTAGTTTCCTTGACTGTAGGTACCTATGCTATTACGTAGACAGCGTTCCATAAAGAAGAATTCGTACACATCCTCCACATTTATTTGTATTGGCAATTTTGGGGAAGGGTAGGCTAAGTAATTGTGCATAAGTGTATCTACGAATGGAAACCCCTGTTATATAAAAAAGTAGCCTATTCTTTATAAAAACACCGAAACTATAGGTAGGGGAGGTCACATTAGGTGCTAGGTTAACAGAACTAAGCTTAAGGGCGCTTGTGCACTACCATGAATTTTCCGGTCCGGCCGTCCGGGTTTTTACTGTCTGTCGCGCCGTCCCACTCACGTTAATGCTATCTATACTTTAGACCTTTAGGTACTTAGAACATGTTAAACAATCTTGACATGTCTTTTTATCGAAATACACAGTCTAAAAATGAAAATCGCTACACTATACCATTCAATTATGAAAGTAAATGATTTTTCATACCTAAATTGTAAAATGTAAAGATTTTGATTTATAAAGTGTATGTTTAAATAAAAAGACACGTCAAGATTGTTTACCATCTTTTAAGTACCTAAAGGTCTCTAGTATAATGTGAGAGCAAGCGAGACAAGACCTCAAGTAAAAAGCCGGAACGTAAAATTCATGGTAGTGCACAAGCGCCTAAGAATGAGTGACCACCTACCCAACCATTGAGTCAGACTTACTACCTATCACATTTTTAACTCGGCTAACATCGATTACATTTTTACGTTTTTACTATTGTTGTTTTATTCATTTTTCCTAATGAAAAAAATGTTGATTTGTATGCTGTGATTTAAAAAGTTAGTAACTTAATTACCTACCTACCTAATGTTATGACATTTTCCCACGTTATTTTGTTGAACATATAACAACATTTATTACTGTTAAACTATGAAAAACTAATTTAAAAATAACGGAGAAAATTTCGTTTGACTTTTCTGTATTGAAGGATGACCACAGACAATAGAACAAAATAGAAAACCATAAGACAGCGAGTTGATACACTTCCAAATACAAATTTAAATATTCAACAATTACAAACAATTGTTTTATTTAAGCCGCCATTTATACAATATATAAATTTTGTTTTGGTATTTTTTAGCCGGTAGCGACCCCATATTGCAACACGGGCTATGTTGCATTTTGGGGCGTGCCTTCTGCTAAGTTAACATGAGCAGACAGAATACCGTGAGAACAACTTAAATTGAAACTTATTAATAAACTTATACTTAAATCTGTGCATTTTCTGGAATAAACATAACATGGTGATGGCGTGTCCTTTCTCAGAACTGAAACTACATTTGCAGATTGACAAAGAGTGACTTTCACATCAACTTACTTTTCCTTTTGGTATGGGCAGTGGGATTATTCTCCATCTATGCTTTAATATTTATTAATTTTCTCTTAACACTATTTTGCACTCGATTCGTGTTACTACTGACTTTCTGTACGTGTATCATTTATCTGTATCGGCGTATCGTATCCATATCCACTGACGTTGGATTCGTTCCAGTTAAAATTTCCCGCCCTTTTATTCCGCTGCTAGTTTTTTGAGTCTATGACTGTGTGGGAAAGACTGATAGAGAGATCTATGCTACAAAACTACAAGGCTCAATTCGAATCGCGTGCGACACTGCATGGACACAGGCTATTACTTTTGGACAAAGTTTAACTAAAAGCGCCTGAAAAAAACAGATACCGCAGGGCTGACTGAAAAATTGTCTAAGCGTTAGTTGCAATTTGGTTTCAAGATTCCTTGGGTTTACGGCTATCAGAAATCGAATAGTAGCAAAATGTAAATTCATATTGCGTGGGATACTATTATTTAAAAAAAAAGAGAAAATGTTGAAAGATGGAGCGTCTGAAGCGGCCTTTAATACGAGGTGAATTTTAAATATTGTAACACTAAGTGAAAAACCAAATATCTTCACTGGCAAACATAGAACGATTGTGTCATTTTTCGTGACAAAACAACGTCTTCACGGAATTGAGAAATTCTGTTTCTTTCTAAATTTAAGCCTTCATTAGCTGTTAGCAAATAGTTCCTGTGTATTTCAGTTAAAAATCATCACTTTGTCAATGGTACGTATCACTTTCAATCTCTAAACTACTAATTGGCGTCACGCATTATCCTCAATACTTGTTCCCCTTGACGGCTCGTCTCTGAAGATAATTACATTTTGTCAACAATTCGTCAGTAATCAGTTAAATATGTATAAATAAAGCGTTACTAAAAGTGAGATAATGCTTTTAATGTTTCACAAAAGTGTGCTCATGGTATGTTTCGTTTAATTCTTATATCGTTTAGTTCTTATAATTCGATCTTTTGCGTGACTCACTGCCTATTATGAGTCCTTACTGGTCGCGGCTAAATTTTTCGCGTTGGTTGTGAATTTCTAACGTGTAATATATTTTACATTGTGCTTACAAACTTCATTAGAGTACAATAAGTTTGACATATTTGTAAAGCTCATGGAAGTAACCTTGATGGATAATTTCTAAAATGCTTGTTTGTACTCATTTTGCTCTGTAGTTGTAGATAATTTGTCACACCCTTGTCAATGATACAATATTATGGACTGACCCTATTTTAATGCCATAACAAATAATGAATACTGTAAATAGTACATGTCAAACCACTGTACCAAAATACATACTTTACTGTGCCGAGTTTGTTTACTATATTTAATACCTAAAAGAATGTTATTGCCTGATGGTCATAATGCCACTGTTAATTATAATTTGTCATTTTGTCATTTTATAGTCTCACACTGAAATAATATTTATTTACACTTGGAAATAATTCTTATCTAACAATTTCGCACTCTCTGTTATATTTGTTATAGACAAATAGTATGACACATAGCTTCTTTCAATCAATAACATCCTACTGGTGCATCCTTATAGAGTAAAACAATACTCATAAACTCACATCTTTATGTCAAGTTTAGCTCAACATGTTCTGGGCGCATCTAACCATGTAATTGTAATGACTACTTTTAAGTTTCAAAACATGCATATGTACATCTTGTGTGGATATTTGTGTCATCAACATAGCAAAGTTTGATAGTTCCAAAACCAGTTACTTTCATAATGTTTAAATCTATTTTCAGGTGAGGTAATTGAACACAATGGCTTCATCAAACACCCTGCAGAAGGCGATTGATCTTGTCACAAAAGCTACCGAAGAAGACAAAAACAAAAATTATGAGGAGGCCCTTAGACTCTATGAACATGGTGTAGAATACTTTCTGCATGCAGTCAAGTACGAGGCCCAAGGGGAGAGAGCAAAAGAGAGCATCAGAGCAAAGTGTTTGCAGTACCTCGACAGGGCTGAAAAACTGAAGGAATATCTCAAGAAAGATAAGAAGAAGAAGCCAGTGAAGGATGGAGAATCAAAGAGTGAGGATAAGAAGAGTGACAGCGACAGTGATTCAGATGATCCGGAAAAGAAGAAACTACAGGGAAAACTGGAGGGTGCTATTGTTGTTGAGAAGCCACATGTAAAGTGGAGTGATGTTGCTGGCCTTGAAGGCGCAAAGGAAGCTCTCAAGGAAGCTGTGATTTTGCCTATTAAATTCCCTCACCTGTTTACTGGCAAGAGAATACCGTGGAAAGGCATTTTGCTCTTTGGGCCCCCTGGTACTGGTAAATCCTACCTAGCAAAAGCGGTAGCTACGGAAGCTAATAATTCCACTTTCTTCTCAGTCTCCTCTTCTGACTTGGTTTCCAAATGGCTTGGCGAGTCTGAAAAACTGGTTCGAAATTTGTTTGATCTGGCACGTCAACATAAACCAAGTATCATTTTTATTGATGAAATAGATTCACTTTGCTCATCACGTTCAGACAACGAGTCAGAGTCAGCCAGAAGGATTAAAACCGAGTTTCTTGTACAAATGCAGGGTGTAGGTAATGATATGGATGGTATTTTAGTTCTTGGCGCCACAAACATACCTTGGGTTCTGGATGCAGCCATCAGGCGACGTTTTGAAAAGCGTATTTACATTGCTTTGCCTGAAGAACATGCCCGTTTGGACATGTTTAAGTTGCATTTAGGGAATACAAGGCACATATTGACTGAGCAAGACATTAAAGTTTTGGCAGCCAAAACCGATGGTTATTCTGGAGCTGACATAAGTATTGTAGTCCGAGATGCTTTGATGCAGCCAGTCCGTAAAGTGCAGTCGGCAACACACTTCAAGAAAATTTCTGGTCCAAGTCCATTGGACCCTAACAATATTGTTAATGATCTGTTAACTCCATGCTCTCCTGGTGATCCTGGGGCAATGGAGATGACCTGGATGGAGGTTCCAGGTGACAAGTTGGGGGAGCCTCCAGTCACAATGTCGGACATGCTACGATCCCTGGCCACGTCCAAGCCGACTGTCAATGATGATGACATGGTCAAACTGAAAAAGTTCATGGAAGATTTTGGACAGGAGGGTTAATAGTAATACAGTACACGGGTTATCTTGCACTCATTTCAAATTATTTCTATCACATGTTGAAGAATTTAATGCTAAGGCCCCTTGAATGTTGGCAAATTAAATTATTTATGATTCAATTCTTCAAATGTTTTGTATTTTATTATCAGCTTGTGGCACATAAATACAGAGTTGCCTTGAAATAGCAATATTTGTTGATAATTTGATTGTGTAGAAATTAATTTTTAAATGTTTATGAGCATTTCTCAAAATTTCTGCCATTGGATGTAATTATTTTGAGATTTTAGATTATTATCTCCATTCGGAGTTACAAGCTATAACAATCCTAATGGTACCTCAGCCAAATAAATGATTTACATTTTTTTAAAGAAATCCCCAGTAAGTGAATATGTTGCTAAAGTAGAACTTTCAGAATGACATCAACTTTTGGGTAGTAGACCACATATTTGGCTGATTATACAAAAATTGTCCCAAAGTTTTTGGTAGTATAATTTTAACCAATTTTCAAACACTACAAATATTTTGTATTTAATTTTTGCATACTTTCTTTCATTAGGATAGAAACAGCTTGTGATCCTGAGTAGAAATAATATGAAAGATGCGAAAAACATCACAAACAACGGGCTAAAAAGTTTTGAGAATGTGCTCTATTATTTTGGTGTATATTTCTAGCCAACGAGATTTCCTGATAAGTAATTGATTTTAGCTATACTCAAGAGTTTAATAATGCAATTATAAATTATGATAAATTGCCTCCAAAAATCACTAAAATCACAAAAGCTTTCTGATGAATTTGATGGTACCTTCATTCATACTTCTTTCATAGAACTGAGTTGATCTTTATAACGACTACAAACATTTTTAGTTCCATGAAACAGTTGAGGAATAACTTTATAATGCTATAGATAGGTAACATCTGTTACTATTAAAATTTTCACTTGTAGGTAACTCATTGTAAACTGTTTTTATTTTTACAGGTATTTACCTAGTTTTAGACATTGATAACGCAATGAGTTGAACAAAAGTAAAATGATTTGCTTTATTCCCTTCCAATTTCTATTGATCGAGCAGCAACAGCAAATTCTGGTAAAAAAAATGTAATGTTGTTCTATATCATGTTCAACTTTCAGAAATATAATGTTTGGTAACCATATGAATTTAGTGCCTGTGAATTTGCTGCAAAGCCCATGGATCTACTATAGGTACAACTATGCTGTGCGTGTGTATGGCTCGGCAAATACAAGTAATTGAATGATCGTTTTCTATTTAATGACTCTATAACTTTGTATAGTTACCAGCATTAACATCTGCCTTGGTGGAGCGTGCAAAAATATCTGACATCCTACGCCCTTAGTAATAATAGAGTCGTATCAGGTATTTATCTAGCCTTATTGTGTCAGATATTAGTGTAACTGTACCATCCTAACATTTTTTTTGATGTAAGAAGGCACTGTCAGGTCCTGAACTTTTTAGCATCTCTGTGCAAAGTACGAATAAGATGCTTTGCTGTCAATAATTAATTAAAACTGAGTCAAAGAATCTGTAATGAGAAATTGTCGAAATGACTAGGTGTTACAATATTATTTGTATAAGTTGTCTTCAATATCTTTATGCGTAAATAAAACGGCTTAATGTTTTCTTGATATAACAAAGTGTTAATTAGGTACCTATATACTTATGTGAAATGTACTTTCGCCTTTTATTTTTATAATATTGTTAAGAGAGTATAATAAAGATATTAATAAAAATATGGCAAATTGTTGTTCATTTAACCTTCAAACATTTTGACAACCCTGTTAAGACACGACTGGACTACCTATACTTAGACGTTGCTTGAATTGGCTAAATCAGTCTTCTTTATGTAAAATGTCATACATCACGCCTATGTGCCAAAATGAGGTGGCAGAGCACACGAAACGTGACAAAGACAAAACCATGATTATGATTATTTCGCGCTTCGCAGTCACTTCAAGCATAATTTTAGGTTTGAAAACAGATGGAAGATGTACTATAATAGTGACAGGTTGCTGGCATGTCGCGTAAAGCACCTAAACCTATTTTCTTAGACCCCTCTCACAACATCCACGGAAGAAATGGAGAAGTGATATTCTATCCCGACACCATACAGGACATCATTCTATAGCAGGCATAATTTAGGTAGGTACTATTGAGGTGCCGATTTTCTTGGAATCTTCAGAATGGTTTTTTTCATACATACTACATGAACCTACTTGTATGGCACGAACAGCGCCCGCATGAAAAAAAACACTCAAACCTTTAAAGTTGTAGTGATTTTTAATCAGGCCTTGGAATAAAAAATACAGCTTCGATATTTCTAATGTGTCATTTACCTATTGTGTTAAGTATGTGAATTGACTATCTTTCAGGGGCAGCGCAGACGACAGACTTTTTTTGCGATCGAGTCTGCGGCGCACAAAAAGTCTGCGTGGATTGTATGCATTTTACGCCAGACTTTTTGCGCGTCGTGTGCGTTACTGCATATAAGGCATCCAGGGCTTCAGTCTTACAGTTCTCTTAGACAATCTTTAACGTCGATGCCGGGACTGTACTGTACCTACCATAGAAGAGTAGGTAGGTAGGTGCCTAAGTTCGCACTACATATACAGGAAAAAAAAGAATTGAAGCAATTGTTATTAGGTAAGTAATGACTGTTTATTTACAACGAGTTTTAACTATGATTACTTTAATTTAAAACATCATGATGTAGTTGCTACACTAATACTGATGAAGTGATGAATGTTATCAGAACAGTTATTATGGAGTTGTAGCGTCGTCGACTCGAAGAGCTCGTGGCTGCAAAAAAAAATAAGTTAAGTTAGTACTTAGGTGGGTACCTAAGGTGGAGGAGTAGGTAGGTATTATTAAAGCATGTTAAATAATTTACGGATAACTCACGTTTTTAAATCGAGTTGTCGCGCGAATAGAGCGAAGGCGCGCAGTGCGCGTTTGGCAGCAGCAGCCGCCGCGGCTCCTAGGTGATCTACGAATTATCCCGAAACATGTCGAGCTTGATTTAAAAACGTGAGTAATCCGTAAATTATTCAACATGAGTGAGTCTCACGGTAGTTTAATGTTCTCTACTACCTCTCAGAGTCAAATGTTCTTCAGGTGCCGCGACCGCATGTGTGGGTTCAAATTCAAATGACTACGAATCTTTTACAGCAGAACTGGGCAAACAAAACACGTAAAAACGCATATGTTATGCGTCCGTAGCTATGAACGTGTTAAGCGAATAATTTTAAACAAAAAAAAACCGACTTCAAATTTGGGCTATACTGAAAGCATTTGTCTAATAATGAGGGTGACCTTCCATC
>BHDV01026120.1:54572-87936 GCA_005406045.1 Adoxophyes honmai
CCTAATCTAATGTAATCTAACCTAACCTAACCTATTAAAACCTCTAAATCCTCTACTGTTTATGTTAGGCAGCGCCACGAGTGTTTAAAATGTGAACTAAAAACGACAAAGTGGCGGCTAGTCTCTCGCCGTATTACATTCTGCCTAGCCGTAATGAATAACGTTTAGCGCCGAATTCATTCCGGCGGTTTTTTATTCAGCCGCATTCAATCCGGCTAAACGTTGAGCCGCCGCATTACAAAACGGCGCTGTTTTGCAAAACGGCTAGGCGTAAAATGTAAAACGGTGGATTTTACAATCCGCCTTCGACATATATATTAAGTATATCATGTGCTCTGCCTACCCCTCTTGGGAATACAGGCGTTCAAAATAGCAGATTATCGTAGGTTTGTCGAATTCATTAACTTTATTATCTAACTCAGTAGGCTTAGCACAGCTGCATGCGCGAGGGAACACTCGCAAAAAATAGACAATCTGACCTTTTCTGACTAGAGGTAATTAGACAGTGACAGGTACGAGTATAGTCTGTCTCTACTCGCGCTTTGCTGTGCTAACCCGGCAGGACTAAAGCGTTGATAAGCGCGATGTGTGCGGAGCTCCGCATACGTAAGGAACGCATGGCAAATCTACTTTGTATTAGACTACTGGCCCATGTTGAAAAAATATGGGTCATCTGAACCACCAGGTGACCTATCTAGAACGATATACCTACCTAAGAGCATAAAATAATAAGATTCAGCACTATGCTGTCACGTGCAAGCTGTCCAACCTGAGTGCAGGTGAGAATTCAAAAGTACAACCCTCGATTATTTCGCCTTGTCGCATGATTTTTGAACGGCGTTGCGGAATAATGGATTAGAAGCAATATTGAAATAGTATGAAACTGGTGCCGTAAAAAATTAAACGACCAAATGTACTCTGGGAATAGTCGGAAAAAAAACTGACTTTGTGGCTCACCATTTTATACGGCACCAGTTTCATACTACAGTATATTTCAATACTGCTTCTAATCCATTATTCCGCAACGCCGTACAAAAATCACGCGACAAGGGGAACTAATCGAGGGTTGTACTTTTGAATTCTCACCTGCACTCAGTTGGACACCTTACAAGAGACGGCATAGCGCTCTTATATCGTTCGAGATAGGTCACCTGGTGATTCAGATGTCCCATTTTTTTTCAACATGGGCCAGTAGTCTATATGTGATGTGGTTGAGCGAATATTCGAGCGTTTCGACCGCCGTCAGACTTACAAAGAAATTGTTGAAAGAGACAATAATAGGCGCCTAGGTTGTGTTGAAGGGCAATGTTAGGTCCCCCGCCTAGCTAACACGTAGAAGCATTCCGCCAAAAACTGTTCCTTGTATTTTTGGCTACCTTACCTATAACGATACTTCTTTCTCTCCTATGGGAGCCGATGAAGGCAACGCATCGGAGTTTCATGTTAGGTTTTGCCGGAGCTATGAGACCCAGGGTCGACACTAGCAGGCCTTGGGGCGCTGGCTTCGCACCATACGCAACTAGCCAAGAACGATCTGTCACCTGAAACAGGGTACATTCCAAAATGAAGTTATAGGACAGGGGTCACCAATTAGTTTCGCTCGGGGTCCATTTTCAGAAATGAAATGATATTCGCGGTCCACACATTTAATAAAAAAATTGAACAAAGGTACCTAATTACGGAAATCACAAACGTATTATTATTAAGATATCAATAAGAAACAGTGACATTTTTTATTGGTGATAATCTGTCTGAAGTTTGGAGTGGAATTGGTTAAAAATATTGACTTTAAATCCTGAAGATGAAAGAAGATTTATTTTTTCGGTCCGCATACAATGTGTCGGCGGTCCGTATGCGGACCGCGGTCCGCCATTTGGTGACCCCTGTATAGGATATGTTCTAACTAACTGTGCCCGCGACTTCCACAGCGAACAAAAGGATTTTCCCGCTAATCCCCGTTCCCGTGGGCTTTTCGGAAATTCCTTTCTTAGTGCACCTCTACGGAACCTAAGCTACGTCCCTTCCAAATTTCAAGTGCCTACATTTAACCGTTTACGCTGTGCATTGATATGTCAGTCAGTCAGTCAGTTTCTACTTTTAAATATTTAGAAGATAAGAACTCTCCAAGCAGATGTTAAGGAGACCGAAAAACACTGCGAACTAATTCTGTTAGCGCGATTTGAAACACTTCGACAGTTGCAGGTGACGTTTGTAGGAGGAGTTCTAATATTCGTCGATAGGCGGCGCTAGGAGTCGCTAAGACTTGGGATGCCGTATAGTTAGAAGAGATTTTTACTAGCCATAAAAGGAACAAAAAGAGTAGATAGGACCTTCTGTCCATCGATCAGCCATTGCAGGTCTGGAGCTGGGAAGGCTCTAGCTGACGAGCAGTTCACGTCCAGAGACTCGTCCGGACGGTATTGGCGCTCGTGGCCCGTGATGGACGGGCTCTCGCGGGGAAAGTCTGGAACGTGAGAAGAAATGTGACATTTCATAGACATCATCAACAACATCATCAGAAACATGCCTGTATTCCCAAATGGGATAGGCGGGGTATACGAAAACTTATCGATACACCCAGCCTACACATGTTGCCTAATATCCTCGCTCAAGATACATTTTGCAGCGATGCAGTTGCGCGTTACGAAACACGCGACTGTATCGCTGTTACAGGTCGGCATGGTCGAGGGCCCAATACCATACACTAAAATGCCTTTCTGGTAGTAATTATAAAAAATATCGACATCTGAAAGTCAAGAATCTAAAATCTAATACGTACAGAGAAATGGTGATGTTATTATTTGCAACATAGATTCAAGAGTAGGTACTAGATATGCAGTTGCTTAGCACGGCAACACGCGAGAGGCAACTCTTTTGATTTTCTAACGTCTCTAGTTACAGTAACAGGTACTTGTAGTCTATCTCGAGAATAACTCGGCTTGCTAAGTGAGCTGGTCTGGTACAGTCGGCCCCCGGTACAATTGGTCTACCCCCATAAGATCGATGTTCATTTGAACCTCATGAAACAACAAGGTCATTCAGATACAGATGTCTTTTCGTATCTGCTTAGTGTTTAACGCGCTTTATAAATGTAGTTTAAAAAACTTATTTATACAGTCTCTACTCCCAAGAGAACTCCATAAAAGGAGTCACGATCCTCAGCAGTGAGGGAACGACTGAAGAGAGAGAGATACAGTTTCTACTTACAGTATATCTCCATGTACCCCTCAGCCTGCGCGGAGTGAAAGGACGGCGCCTCTTCAGACACCTCGCATCGGTACAGCCCGCGGGACTTGAGGGTCAGGTCTCGGAGGTGGACCCGACGCGCGCTTGACTTGTCCAACTGCAGTAAATAAATAATAAATAAATAGGGTAGTGGAACCAAAAGATGAACAACCCCCAGAAGTTGAACGTTTGGCCTTAATTAAATAGTGGCACATTTTATACGCCAAAAAATATTTTTTCATAATGCAGCAACACTTTGCCGAGGTGAAAAACATAATTCAAGAAAAATTACATCACGGACGTGAACGTGAGCGATCTTCGCGTCTCGGATTCCCGTCAAAAGTGCCAGTTGTATGGAATCCTTATTAAGAAACGAGCCTCACATTTTAAGCTTTTAATTGCATATCAAATTGAATAATGCATTGATTAACATTTTTATGCTTGGTATGTATTCTCGACTATATCTTTAATATTATTGTAAATAAAAATAATGTTTTTTTGTATTATTTAACGAGTAATTAGCTGTTCAAGTAATGGTTCCGAAATCAGACGTATGAGCTAATAGTTGAACGGCGTTCAACTATCGGGCAAAGTGGTATTTTTACAAATGCGTTTATAAAATCACACGAAAAAGATAGACTCACCGATTATGGCTCAAATTAATTGTATATTTGTCGTAGATTTTTTAACCAAAAGTTGAACAAAGTATTTTGATGTTATGGCAAAGAAATTCGATATTTTTGCTGTATGGGAATCGCGACTGTTCAACTATTATTTCACGCCCAAAAGTTGAACTAGTAATTTTACTAGTTCAACTTTTGGTTTCTATTTCAGTAGATGAACATTGAACTAATTAAATCGGTTTATCTTATAGATTTCTTTGCCATAACTTGAACTACTAAAATTTTGTCGTTCACGTTTGGAGCAGGGTATCCATATGAACATTTTTATCAACGTAATATTCCAATAATTATTTTTGAAAAATAAGTTACAAAATTTAACATACATACATACTATTACATACATAACACCTGTATTCCTAAATGGAGATGGCTGAGCACACGAAACGCTTCATATACAATTATATTTCCTATTACTTTACTATCAATATACTAGTTCATCTTTTGGGTCAATTCGTTCATAAATAGGGCACATCGTTCAACTTTAGGGCATTTTGCCTAAGTTGCGCAAAAATATTTTTTATTTATTCGTTTGTATGTAATACATGGGTTTTAAGTAGTGAAATGCAAAGTCGACTATGTGTTTAGTGTTGCAAAAAAAAATCACTGTCATACATGACTTACAACACTGCAAAAAAAAAGTTCAAAGAGTGGTAGTCGCTTAATCGTTCAACTTTTGGTTCCACTACCCTATCGCTGGACAATTTTTACACCAATCATCTAGTCCCGAAGTAGGCAATTTAATGCCTACATACCTACTTAATTTGTGAAAATTACCACTAGCTAGCTAGCTTTGGGTTCGGAACTCTAGAAACAAAACTTTTACAAAACGAGATGCCTTTTTTTCCATCTGAACTCATGACACATGCATTTACGGTTAGCCTATCTGGTGGGAACAATTGTAAGACAATGACGTACGTCAACCCTGACGCCGTCGAGCCTGTGGGCGTGCTGCGGCGGCCGCAGCCGCGGCATGTACCGGTAAAACTCCTCAGTGTCCCGGTACCACTTGACAGAGTACAGCTTGCCACCTTCCAGGTCGTAGTCACAAGTCAGCGAGGCTGATTCCCCCCTCTGCTTCAGCGAGGGCACTGTTATACCGAGCACTCGGAGGCAGAATAGACCTGGAAAATCATATTCGTGTAAGGCGCATACCACATTGATTTTCTCGTAAGAGCTGGTCGCGGAGCACGGAGAAATTCTAGCATTGACCCGCTGATCTCTATTTCTGTCGCACGCTTGCAGTAATATTGCCCTCACGCTCGCACTTGAGCACGTGCGTCGCACTGTGCGAGCGTGAGGGCAATACTGCACGCGTGCGACAGAGATAAATAACAGCGGGTCAATGCTAGAATTTCTCTGTGCTTCACGACCGGCCTTCAGTGTGCGAAGCGATCACTTCGTGGCCAATCAGTGAGTTACCAATCACCCAGTGACCAATCACTGAGTGACCTATAACCCATTGATTTTTGTGTGTTCTGTCTAACCCAATCGGAAATAGAAGCGCGATGTATGTGTGCGAAAGATTCCAATAGAGAGATCTATCTCCTAAATGTTATGCCTGGGGACCGAAGTCCACAGAGAGAAAAAGTTGGAAGTTGTATTATTGCAACGCAATGTAGGATCGTTTAGTTCGGCTATTTGACGAATGTGGCTCAGGGGCGTTACATAATTATGTAAGTTCAACTTTTGTTATGTCCACAGAAAATACGCGAACTAACATTCATGTATGACCTGTAAACAAGCCGCCCCTCCTCCCCCTGCATCCACATATCAATGAACCCGTTCCCTCCGAGACCTTACTTATTCACAAGCAAACCGAGTTATAGTTGGGATCCATAAAACATACATTTATTATAGGATGCGTCTTAAAACATTTTTTATAATTTGCACTGTCGTACAATTAAAAACAAAACTGGTCGAATTAATCGCTGGATGTTGTTCAGATATAAAAATAAGATTTTACTAAATTAAAAATACTAATAATGATGGATATGTCTATTTCACGTTACGTGTGCTCTGCCTATCCCATTTGGGAACATAGGCGTGATTGTGTATTGTAGAGGCGGTAACACTTACGTGTTACTGGCTGTACATAGTGCTGGCCAGCTCATTGCCAAGGCACATTCAAATTTTTTTGAATGTGGAGACATCATTCTATTAGTAGTTCTGTTTTCTTTTGGCAGGCGGGCATTATGGAAAGCACCGTCTCAAAACACGGACGTAACCATTGTAATTCTTTGAAGAAAATATAAAGCTTTCCTACCAACCACGATGTTTATTTTTAATTAGATTCTTAGGCTTTGCAAGTTTTAGAAGCACGCGCGAATCGATATGGTCCCCGTACCGCAAACTAGCATCAGTTTAATGCTCAATATGCTCATCTAGCACACCCTCCTAACAGTATGTATTCATTAATTAAATGGTTTTAAGTGCGACGATGCTACAGACTAATGCTGCACAATGCACACAAATCGCCTAAATTTGTAACAACTCTGCTGTTTTAATTGTAGATTAATTTTAGCATTACTAAATCTAGATCGAAGTCAATTCAGTCATTGCACCTTAATAAACAGCATGTACACAATTTAAGAAGTAAGTGAAGTTTTTTATTTAAACTTTTACTTTTATAGAAACCTTACATCAATTATGACGATTTTGTAAAAAAAATAATTTGAAAAAATTACCTTATCGTGTACAATGTTCAAAGTGAAGTGTTAATAATTCAGCCAAGCTCTCAGTGTATATTTCACAGTTTATTTTAAATACTAATATTATAAGTCAGAAAGTGAGTTTGTTTGTTTGTTTGTTTGTTCCGCTTTCACGCCGTAACTACTGAACCGATTGCTTTGAAATTTTGCAGACATAAAGATAGAAGTCCGGATTAAATAATAGAGTACTTTTTATCCCGGAAAAAATTGATGTTCCCGAGGGAAAACAAAAATATAGTTTACTTGATAGATCGATATCAATCGATGATAGATCGATATCGACCGATGATCGATCGATAGATGATAGATCGATGACGCTGTGTGTCGTTTGAAACGAGAAGTTTTCTTATAGTTGTGCTTTATACCGCAATATAACCGAGTTCCACGCGGGCGAAGCCGCGGGCGGAAAGCTAGTTTTAAATATGTTTACCCTATAATTATCCTGTGAGTACCCTAAAATTAACCCTTACCAAGTTAATCCTTTTACGAAATAAAGATCATGTGAAAAAACATTATGTGTTTCAAATAACCCCGTTAGCTTACGGAACTTCTTGATTATATGAGACTTCGATTGCCCTGATATATCTGACCCATTTCCGAGCAAGAAAACTAAACGAAAACGCAAACTACTTTAAATACTAAAAGTGCTTTGTGAATTTTTTTATTGGTTAATTGTTCCTTAATTGTAAGGAAGAGAAAACAGACAGTTAAAAATTGTAAACGAAAGAAACTGGTACAAATTGTTAAAAATACCTTTTATGTGCATAAGAAGTAAATAACACAGAATGGCAGCCCTCGTCATTGCAACAAACCTAATCATAAACTTTTAGAAACATCGACGCATCATTAAACTATCTTTTGTTTTATCACTTCAATAATCCAAAAAGTTTAGTAAACGAACATTTTAATTTAGCGTAAAAAAATGACACAAAATTCCAAATTCGATTTGATACTTGTGAAAATTTTCAAACTGTTACGGGTTTTCAGAGTGCCGTAGCTAGCGCGTAGCGAGCGTAGCGCTAAGCGGGTCGTATGCAACTGTTGCTACGAGCTACGACGCGGCTACGAGTGGAGCTAGTGCTACGAAAATAACATTCAGAGAATCGAGAACTGAATATTCCGTGGAAAAGTGTTGCAGATTTACTCTAGAATAGAAACAGAAATGTTGTCTTGTCGAATTTGATTGCTAGATTTCAGTTTTTATTGACAAATTAGTAATACAATATTTATTTTGAATTTATTAAAAATACTATTGAATCACACGGAATCTGTCTATCCTCGTACTGTGTCCATGTTTGATATTTGAGAATAGATTCGGTGGGATTGTTAATTTTATTTTAGACAAAAATAATGGAATAAAAATACGAGAGTGCAATCTTTATACATTAATTCAGTAAATTTGCAAGTCAGAGCAACCACGGTTCACGGCGCAACAGCGCATTCATTATATCAAAATGCTAAAATGATTATTTAAAAGGTATTATAAAACAAAAATAAATTGGTCCGTGTGAAAGAACTGAACATTTTATTATGTCAATGTAAATCAATAAAACATCCTTTCTAACTATAAAATGCTACAAAGGTAGGGGCGGACATTCTTTTATAAGGGCAAGAATCAATCAAAAACATAATTTAAATAATCCTAAAAATAGCCCCATCTATTTTTCTAGTAGGTATTCTGTACATATCATCTGTATTCCCATAAATCGAACATTCATATCATCTGTATTCTCAAACGAGGTAGGCAGAGCGCAAGAAACGCTACATAGCGTCGTTTTGTGTAAGCTGTGCCTTTACGCTTAATACAAATAAAATAATAAATTATCTAGCTTAAAGACATTTCATAGATAGAAACAGCCCTCTCATTATATGAAGGTTTAAGACTTTAGGCTGTAGTGTAATGTAGCGAACGCGGGTCCAGTGCGGATTGGGAACTTCACCCACAGCATTAAATCGTTTCATCGCTGTGTTCAGTTCTCATATAGCTCTTGGAATAAATCAAACTAGACATCGCACATGAATCCCGAAAAATTCAGATGTGAGGCGGACTTAAGCCTTTGTCGCTTTGAATGAGAGGCCACATTTGAAACCTACGACTACGACGACCACGTAGATATTTAAGGAAAGAAGATAATTTGCTGAAACAGGTATACCTAACCCGACCGGAAAAGTTGAAAACGCCCAATATAACGGCTTCAAACTTTGGTTTAAGAAATATTTCCGCTACGACCTTTGAAAATTATGCTAGACGGGGCTACGAAACGTGAAATGGTCGTGGTTTGGTTTGTGTCACGATTTGTGTGCTCGGCCTACCCTACTTTAGGAACACAGGCGTGATTGTATATTGTTATGTAAACCAAATACTTGTTAGCAATAATATTTATTCCTGGTTTTGTGTATATTATTTTCTAATTAGTTCAGATTTATTGTACAAAATACTCATTTTGATTCAAATAACACTGGTGAATTTCCGGCGTTCAACCAACCACAGCAGAGGGAGGCTATGATTGGTTGATCGCATGGCGGGTAGAAAAGACCGCGAATTGCATTGTATAAAATAGCCGGTTTATAGTTTTAGAGTATTCTTAGTCTGCTCGCTAGAGAGCGAACAAGTGCCGAATATAAGACATTGTGAGTATAATTGTAAACGGAGACCTATAAAACTGCCGGCGTTAAATGAGAAATAATACTACACCGCGCTAGTCTAAACTCCATACAGCTTACATACTTTTCGACAGCTTAAAAAATACAGCCAAAATTCCTCAGTTTTGCTCATAATGTTATTATAATACGAATTTCGGCATCGCCAGCTTTTTTAATTATCCGCCGCTTTATTGCACGAAATGAACGTTTTGATTAAATTAATATTGAAAGCAATTTCGATCCTGCATTTACTTTTAATGCTGTGTTCCGAAAGCGTTGTAAAACTCTGTTTACATTAATTAATCTTTGCGGCATTTATGAGCGCATGGCAATTTGAAATTAACAATTAACTACAGGGTTAATAAAAACCATTTCTTCGTCTCCATGTTTTCCGTTGATATCGTCAGTGGTGACTAAGAAGTTCTGTGTGGTGTCGGGTTTAGAATAACACCTCTCCATTTCTTCTATGGATTTCGTAAGAGGCGACTAAGGTTAATGTATATTTTAGGCGACAGGCTAGCAACCTGTCACTGTTCCACCTCTTCCATCTTTGCAAACCTAAAACTATGCTAGAAGTGGCTGCGAAGCGCGATAATCATGGTTTTATTCTATGTCACGTTTCGTGTGTTCTGCCTACCCCATTTGGGAACACAGGCGTGATTGTATGTATGTTTTGTTACGCCAAATAGCTGCAGTATTGTTATTGCTGGTTCACGTCTACCCGGATAGACAAGCCGTAATCAATCGGGCTGGCTTTGCGTGTATTTATCGCCTTGATTGCATTACACATTCATTGGCAACTGCTGTACCGCGGATCGACTGCCATGGTCTGGTAATACTTACCAGTAACAAATGTTATAAAAAAAATGGTCTGGACAGAAACTGTCTCCTTCTACATACATAACCGTCACGCCTTATTCCCTGCGGGGTAGGCAGAGACAACAGAGCGCCATTCGCTTCTATTCTGACATACTTCTCTCGCTTCACTCACATTCATAACTCACGTCAATCACGCACGCTGTCTCCTTCTGTTTGGTCAATTTCTGACCTAACAATTTAATACATAATTACTTATATATATCACGCCTGTATTCCCAAGTAGGTAGACAGATCACGCAAAACGCTACATAGTCAAAACCATGACTGTAGCTACTTCTAGCACACTTTTTAGGTTTTAAGTTAAGAGAGACAATAGTAATAGGTCGCTAGCCCGTCGCCTAAAACTAAAATACACCTTAACAATATTTCTTTACTTTTTCGGTTGTTCCTTACGTCATCAATGGAAGAAATTGAGAGCTGTTTGACACCACAAGGCAATAAATACTTACTAAGGGTGACTGTATTTGTAGATTGTATGTTTTAAACATAAAACTACCGTTGTTAGGCGTCAGGCTAGCAACCTGTCACTATTATACTACTTCTTCCATCTGTTTAAACCTAATATTAGTAGAAGTGGCTGTGAAGCGTGAAATAGTCATATCATATCTCTGCCTTTCCCATTTGGGGACATAGTCGCGAATGTATGTACATATGTATGCAAAGTGTTCTACATTTAAGCTCACAGGTTAGTCTCACATTACCGCAATCGAGTTGCAAATCCGCGGGAATTGCACTCCGTCAAATATGGCCGCCGCGGCATTCAACTTTTTAATTTACGCCAAAAGTCAGTTTCAGCCAGTGTTTTTATGCGCGTTTACGTGAACCAGTTTTAATTAATTTTGTTATTAAAAATGGAAACAGCTAGGTCTGCGCCAGGTGTTTTCTTTTGGACACTCTTGTATTTGACTCGAAGCTTTGAATCTTACGTCGTCGAGCAAAGGTTGTTTTTGCTGTGTATTGCGGTGTCGAATGAATGCAACTGTGGTGGAAATAAAACACCAAAACTACCTCAAATAAAGGGAAAAATAACCAGAAACACGCGTTTAATCTAAATATTGAGCAGTATTATTTTCACTCCTAAAACAGTTAGGTACTTATTCACTAAAGCCAGTTGATGCGATAATTTGTACCTATCGATATTCATCTTGACGTAAGGAATGAAGTATTTCGATGTACAGTCTTTGCAATCTGACTATGCAAAATTTTAAGTAGTGGGGATAAGTTTGCGCTTTATACTTAATCACTTTACGTAAGGCCTTATAAAGGTCGCCGGAAGACGCTGGATTGGGGGTCAAACCAACCGGTGTACATGGAAATCCAAGGGGGAGGCCTATGTTCAGCAGTGGTCTTATGGTTGAGATGATGATGACAAAAAGCTCCAGCTCTCCACACAAACTTGTTCGAGATTATAGATAACATTTGACTAATTGTGAGCACGTTTTATATAAAATAAAGATTTAATCAGTGTGCAACTCAAAAACTTTTAATTCAAAGTCAGACAAAAAGACAGTGAAAAGCACAACTGCAGTTTAATTAAAGTTGGTCCATTTAAACAGAGATCACTAGCGCTTTCAGACACGTGTAAATGAGAGGTTTTACTAGTGATTTGAACCTTAAACCTTTAGGATTAGATTCCATTTGGGTGGCAACGAATTAACACATAGGTCACCGACCTTTGTACATAATTGAGCATGGTATCACGGAGAACAGGGACATTAGGTTGATTGCTTTAATACTAAACCAGTAATCAGCATTTAAATAACAATAAAATAATTAACTGAGCCATAGATTATACAATTTATTACTAGTGGAAATTGTGCGATTGTGCATTCATTATTTCAGATAGTAGCAACTCTATGCAACCAAATCCTTTAAAATTGAAATACACATACGTATATTTCGCTTGTGCTCCGAATTGGGGTAGGAAGAGCTTAAGAAACGTTAACTATATAGACAAAACCTTACAATTTCACGTTTCTTAGCTATTTGTAAAAAAAATAGGTTTTAAGTTGCCCAATTTTGACAGGTTGCTATTGCTAGACTGTTGCCTTAAATATACCTTGACCTATTTTCTTAGTCACTTCTTACAATATTCACGGAATACATTGAGAGGTTTCTAAACCCGCCAACACACGAAAAAAAAATGTAGGTAGTTTATAATTAAGTGAAATAATTTGTAACAACAACAATTTTTTTTTGGTGTTCCATTTCTAAAGGTAAACAAACGAAGCTCAAATTAGTCAACAAAAAAGCGTTTTCAATGAAAGTACCATAAACAAACACTTTCCGCTCTATCAATCACGAATAAAGCCCGACTATAAACTAACGCTTTAAGATGTTGTAAAAGGTTTTATTTTCACATGAATTTTTATAAAATATTGCCCGTAAAGTTAAAAACATAAAACGTGGTTTTATTGCGTCTCAACGGCTAGTGTTGCCATAAGCTCGATATCGCTTCATAAATTTATGTGAAATTGATACTTCTCTCTTTATTGTCTCGCGAATGGTCCAGTGGCCGGATTTACTTGTGAAGATTTCTTGTAGTAATAGTTGTGTCCTGCAAAGTATACAGCTGTACAAAGAAAGATGCGATTGTTTACTTTTTCGTAAATTTTATTATTATTATTTTATTAATTACATAACATAATAAATTTATTTGGGACAGAAGTCCAGAAATTATCAAATGACAAATGGTCTAAAATCTGTTGTTACACTTTCTGACATCCGACATCCATCAACCTAGAACTGAAATCTGTTCAATTCCCATTAAGATTTAACGGCTCCATACCATACTGACAGCAGACAGCACAGATTGATCTACGAGTAGGTACTTGTACTCATAGTTATCTAAAAAATATAAATTAAAAAAAATACCCCACAAAAACTTTACTACCGCAATTTGGACGATCATTAATTTAGCAAAAACTGTTGACGTTCACGTCATGAAAGTAAGGTAATCGTCCCTGTGCTCGACACTGACCCAATACATGGGGCTTGCAACCTTATGTCATAGTAAGACAGGTGACAGATGGGTGTCATCTACTGGGCGTTGAGGCGTCAAGCATTGGTACATTTACCTTATGCCATCATAAATGTCTCTAATTCATTTAAATTTTACATTAAACATTCGCGTTGCATTGATATTAAAAGTCCATAATGATTGAGCAGGCACTAAGACAATTGGGAACTACGCTGGTACAGTCGACCAAGAAATTGGTCTACCCCCTCAAGATCGATATTCATTTGAACCTCATGAAACAACAAGGTCGATTTCCCCTCGCCATAATATCATGACAGTGACAATGTCAACCTTGTGACAATTTTGATCTCACAGAAACTTTTGTCAAAAGTGGTAGACCACTTTCTTGGTCGACCTTACAACACGAAAATCGCAAAATAAATCGTACTGCTAGACAAAAATAAATTAGAGCTAGCTCGAAAAGTATCACAATTGAAAATTAAACTACGAAACATTTTTCAGGACTCATTTTCAGGTGACACATTTCGAGCTAGCGCTGTTTCGATCTAGCAGGCTAGTTTACCTACCTTGTCGCGTGTGTTGTGTACCAAGTAGTATCGGGTTTAAAATATCACCTCTCCATTATTTCCCATGATATTGTAAGAGGCGCCACAAGAAAAAAATCTGGTATATTTTAGGCGACAGTCTTGCAATCTGTCTGAACTGAAAACCTAGAAAAAATGCTGCTAGTGACTACAAACCATAAACTAGGCATGGTTTTGACCATGTAGCATTTTGTGTGCTGTCTACCCCATTTCTCATTGCTCAATTATATGCAGAGATCGGATAAATTTGCGACATTGTTTGCAATTATGTGGACATGACTCCAAAATTAATCAAAATGTTATTCAGTTAATTAATTTTTTACATACAAACATACATGGATATAATCACGTCTACGTTCTAAAATGGCGCAGGCAGAGCACACGAAACGTGAAATAGACATAACCTTGATTATAACTATTTCACGTTTCGCAGCCACTTCTAGCATCATTATTTTAATTTTGTACTTGACATATAATTTGATTCCTAGTCAATAAATACAAAATTTTGTGAAAATATAGGTTTATTAAAAAAAAAAATTGTCAGAAATTTTCCAAATCGTTATTTATTGATTATAAGAATATAAATATTTACGGAAACTATAACCATTTTAAATATGAACCTTTTGCTAATAATTATTTATGTAATTAATCGTCGTCGTAACGTCAATTTTTTTTAAGTTATTATAGAATATACGTGCTTATAAGCACTTTATAATTAAACTATTATCGCCAAAATTCAAATTATATTTCAATGAATAATTAATTAACAGTTTGATTAATTTTGGAGTCATGTCCACATTATTGCAAACAATGTCGCAAAATTTTCCGATCTCTGATTATATGCAACAAACACTAAAATTGAGATAAGGCGTGTTGCATAACTTTTTCTAAAATCTCATTCTAAAACAAGGTGTAAACGACAGATCTATACATATAAGTTATGCACCAGGCCCCAGTTTTCGAGGATACAGAAGGGGCTATTCCTTTAAAATCACAATTACTAGGCAGTTGCATTAGTTGTCACGTTTGTAAAGACTGGGGGGTTGTTTCAATGTAAAGTGTGCTCAAATTTTGGTAAGCTAGAGTCTAGGTTTGAGTGAAAGGGAAGACTATTAAGGCAGGGTGTGTACAATGGACCCCAGAGTTAATGGAGCAAGTGTTATTGAAGCCAGATATTGCGCGGTCGAAATTTAGAATTGTCTACATTTGTTAGCTGGTTCACTGTACAAATGGTGTGGTCAGGTCATTGTGTTTAGCCGAGCACTGTCAGGGTTATAAATTAACTGAACAATCCTCACTGTGGTTCCGTGAAGCTTACGTATGGGCTCATTTGGTTGCGGTTTAGTTGTTCGAGGGGTGACTAAACTCGTCAATTAAATTAACTCTCGGCTTACTGTTTGAGAATGTCCGGTGTTTACTGTTTGGACACGAGCTATACAGTGTGTATTTTTGATATTACCTCAAACCGTAATTTAACGTAGGTTTACGTACAATTAACCGATATCGCAAGATAATTTTAAGTTAGTCTTAACCAGTAAAGCGTAATTAATTTTTTAAAATTTATCAAGCAGCAATGTATTGCGTACACTTATTTGACAGAAAGAAGAAAGGGGTCTAATGTTATTGTGTAGCTAATTATCGTTAGGTACGTATTTCCTGCATATGAGACTAACTACTTGGCAGCTAAAACCGAGGCATTATGGCGTTTAAACATTTCATTTATGTTAAATTAATAAGTCAAATAAAGGCAAGGAATTTCTTGTTACAAAACAATACTTACTAACCACTTTAGTTTCAAACAAATGTCTTGCACTGAACAAGTCACATACATTTTAATTGCATACCTACTACCACGTCCTTTGAATTCTTCTGAAATTGATATAAAACCTATGATTCTACTATTGAATTACTATTATTATTTTAATTTATTAAGCACTGTAAAAAGAAGATAGTAAACATTACAAGTCAATTGACAAGATAACGTCAATGACACACTTCAACCATAAACCTACCACAGAAATCGCTACCTATTGAATACTTAAATAGTTTGTTCAAGGAGTATTAATTTTATTCACAAATGATTTTAAGGTAAAATACAAACTACCAACCTTATGATAATTAATTTCAGCAAACTCAGGTAGTCTGTTTACTGGCTGGTATGAGAATGATGACATTAAAAAAATACAATTGAAAGAAAAATGATTTGTTTTGACGTAGATTGTCTCGTAAATCGGTGTGCAGCATGAAAATAACCGCGAATTTTTTTCCCGGATTATCTGGACTGATGAAACGGAATGGTGTATGGAATCAGCGGAATACCCACTAAACCCTCACGTTTTGAACTAAACAGGCCATCAGTACCGCTGGTCAGTGAGTGTATGGGCGGCAATCCACGGAGATCGCATCATCGGGCCAGTTTTCAATGACGAAAATTTTAACGACGATAAATTTCTCGAGCTGATTAATGGCACTTTAGCAGATTATGTTAACGCATTACCGGAAACTGAACGTGCAGCAGACGTGGTTGTAAATGAATGGTGCTCCTCATCAGTTTGCGTCCGTAATGCATTGAACGCTATGTTCCAAGACCGATGGATGGGATGGTTTGACCCCGTCGATGGCCAGCTCGTTCGCCAGACCTCACGCTTCTGGACTTCTACTTATGGGGAGCGGTAAAAAACGAAGTTTATTACCAACCCCGAACGACTGTTGAACAACTGCGAGAAAAAATTACAAGTTGTGACAGTACAGTTGTGACGTCACACCATCAAGGCAAAGTAGTTAGTAGCGATACATTGCGTGCTGAATTATTTTATAAGGAAAATAAAAAAATGGAGTTAAGAGTTTTTTTCCTGCAATATCAGATCGTATCACTAACGCCACCGTCTGGTTAAAATTTAAGGTAATATCAAAAATACACACTGTATGTTCTAAATGTGTATCATTAAGTAATAGATCGAGTTACAAATACTAGTTTTATTGCTGATGAATTCGCGGGTAACACAGCCAGTGGAAGTATAATTCAGTTTAGTAATTACGAAGACTATAAATCTCTTCAAACTTGGAATCAGAGCGTCATTTAGTGTAGGTAGCCAAAGTTTTGTAATAAAAGGATGACAGTGAGACTTTTCTTATACGAAACTTAAATTTCGGAGGAACACCAGTTGGTAAGTCGGTAAGGAGTAGTAATTAAATACTAGTTCATACCTACTTAAGTCTTGTATTACAGGGTGATAGTGAAATCCGTAACGATATCATAGATACCTGTTTGTTAATAAAACTTAAAAACATAATTTGAGTTTCTCATTTTCTTTTGTAAATCAAAAATTATGTGTCATCAAAGTTTTCCTAAAAAGTGCTAACATTATTGTCACCGCGCGGGCAACAGGGTACAAGCGCGCGCGGTGCGCCGACCCGCGCCTCGCCTTCACCCCCCTTCGCCTTTAGCACACCGCGTGCGCACATTCAATATTTTTTTGGGAATTTCCCGAAGATAAAAAAAGAAAAAAAACGTTGTTTATTTTACTATTGTGTCGTGTCAGTGACTGAGTTTAAAGCATTAATTTTGTTATGGAATTCATTATCAACCTGTATAGTCATCGTCAAATTTCGTTCCAGCACTTCCAGTTGCAAGAGACTCAAAAGAGGTAGAAACAAAAGTCTCTGAGAAGAGGCTCCTCATATCCACAAGGGCTTAATAGCCACTCGCAGTCTTGGAGAACCACTTGCACCGAACAAAAGGTAAATAGAAACTGGGGTATGAATGAAAGAAAATTGTTTTCAACTTATTATGAGATTAGGAGCGTTGGGTTGTTTTCGGGACGTTGTAAGTGGATTTATTTAGTCTCAATTCGGTATTCTTGATGGATGAAAGGGGTCTGTTTGATATTCGAAGTCAATGTGATTTTCGGTCGGATAGTATATTTTTTGGTAAATAAAATTCACTTTTACTGGTACTGAAATCGTACCAAATTGTCATCTTAATGTGGTTACTAACTTTCTTTTAGGTTTGTCTCTATTCTGGTAAAAAATATTTGTCAGTCTCTCTATCTGTTAGGTACTTGTTCCCTAAAAACGATATTGGATTCTTGATTTCTGGAAAAATATACTTTTAACATCTAGGAACAATAATAATTATTATTTTACTCCAATAAGTGGTATCGTTTCTGTAGGTTAGCGTTGAGGGTAGTTTACGCGAACGAAGTTGTGGGGAAAAGCTAGTAGTTTAGAAAATTACTCATGTCTCTTCATTACAGGCACAACACGTAATAGGTAACAAATTACAGAACACATTACCACCCTAAATGACTTTCCTATTGTCGATTTCGCTCAAATATGCATTCAAATGTACTGAAAATAACCATCTGTGCCTCGTAACAGCTATGAAAGATTCGGAGCAACTTGAAAAACCGCCACATAGTCAAGACGTGTGTGCAAACAGGCAAGGAGTTAAGCCAAGTTTTTAATTACATTGCAACTTACCTCATAAATATGCTAAGAACAAAATCCTGAGGGAGCTCTCAAAGTTTGAAAATCACCCTTTCATTATTTCACTGACAATTTCATGTGAATTCGACATGCTGAGAACTTGAGGTACTCGTCTGTTATACGGCTTGAGTTGTGGGAGTTTCGTGATTGAGTGCACTTAATTTTAATGTATGTGTAGGTAAGTATGTTCATCATCTTTATTGTGTATAAAATTAAGTAATAAGTAATACGACAGTGATACAAGTTACAAGGACAAAATTAAACCATAAACGTAAAAATGATACTCAAAAAATACAATTAAAGTGAAATAAAACGGAAACATTCACGAATTTGCATCGAGATTACCTCGACACGTTTAAATTTTTAATCGACATGTTTACAAAAAAAGCCATTCAAAACACGTGTGGCAACTTAAAAACTAAATATTAGATACACAAAAATCCTAGGAAACTCTACTTACCTTATATTAATTTCAGCTTATTTCCCGAAACCACAAGGAAAGTGAAAGTAAAATATGAACTTTTATTGCGAACCCCGTTCGTGCCGACAAAAGAATACAAGGGGAATCTGTACACGTCCGCTCGGTTCTTATATTGCCAGCAAATATTGTACAGTTGCGTTTAATTTAAGGTCCTGCTTCGGAATAATGCTTTGTGAGGTGCTAACAAATTGGCGGCGGCGTCGGGCGCCGGCAGTTTTCCTGCTTCGTGAGAAAGTGGGCGATACTGTCGTTTAGTTTGAGCGACTTTATGCAACAATCGACAATCGCGCAAAGTCACATGTAGGATGATGTAGGTGACAATTGCGGTGACTGCATAAGTGTAGGGCCCCTAAGAGTGTGTGAATGTAGGTGTATTGTGTCCGGTTAATCCTTGTAGCTATACAACGTATAATTAGTGTATTATTCGGTTGTTGTACTTATATTATTAAATAGCTGTTATGCTGATAACAAAGAGGAATATTGCACAGAGCTGTAAGAACAAAATTTGTCAACAACAACAACCATATTCAGGAACAAACTCATTCTTAAACAAAATTGATCAGTCTCAAAAAAAATTACGTTTTCTTTCATAAGTGTGGCTGTTTTTGAAAGCAAGTCGAATACATTTTTTCTTCATTTAGAGTCCCCAGCTCCAAAGTTACTGTCGGGGACTGTATCTACATCAACTTAAAGAAATCTGCTAAGTTGTCTGAAGGCAAAGGCAGTGAGTATGTAAAATAATAGGGAAATATATGAAAGAACGGCGGTTACGGGCGGACTCTTTGTTCAAAAATCTTCGAAGAACATTCTCGGAAACTGCTAGCTGTGCATAACTGCTTGTATTGTTATTATTTCCCACATTGAGTTGGAGAAGGATTTTACTGAAGTAGTTCGGAACACGTACGTGGACCGCATTCTAGGTGGACGACTTAGAGTAATCGGCTCTTTAGGGTCAATTCCCACCAAAAGAGCAGCGCAGCGCGGCGTAGCGCAGCGACCCGCTCCGTGGAGAATGCGCGACGATTCCTGCGACTGTTCGAGAAGCCGCTGGAATGCGTAGGAAGTCGCTGGAATTTACATAATTATTGACATATTGTCATATGTATTGACAGCGGCCGTCGCGACTGCTCGAGCATCCTCGGGCATTCCAGCGAAGGCTCGCGCAGTCGCGCGGCTTCGTTTATGGAATGCGTTGTTATTACCATGGATACGCGGGCATGCGCCCGCATCGTTAGAGTTTCTCATGCGATAGTAAGTCTTATTGTAATGAAAATAAAGTTGAAATTCTCATTCCACGGAGCGGGTCGCTGCGCTACGCCGCGCTGCGCTGCTCTTTTGGTGGGAATTGACCCTAAGAGTTGATATCTAGGTCATCATGGCTATCCGATAACACGTCTCTTATTTGTCAATAATAATATACGTGATAAAACTCTTACTCGTCTAAATTTAAATCACCTACTGTGATTAATGTGTCGTTGACGGACTAGCCACTGTTCTGCAATGATCTGAAATGCAAATATTTCCAAATCCTCTTTTTTGATTACATTCATACACTGACACTCTTTACCTGGTATCGAGTCGTGACCTATGAATGAGTAACCCCAATTAAACTAAAAGGGGAAACGCTGATAGGTGACTAAAACTTCATTCTCCGCCTGCGTGCCTACAAAGACCCTTTTTCTCAGGAACCTTAAACACTAAAATACGACGCACTGTTTTTTTCCTGAGGTTTTGATAACAGTTTTCCCAACTCACCACATTTTACCTAAACCACAAGCCACCAATTTTATTTTGCTACGCCAGAGCTTTAGTGAGGTTAAAACCTTTAATTATGACTCGTGATTTAGACTCGTCCTTTCACTTGAATACCTATTTACCAGCGACCGGCATCAGAGAAAGGCCAGGGCTGCGGTTAATGAGATCTTCTCTTTCAGCCCCGCATTTCACACTTATACAAGCCTATTCAAACGGGTTTTGAAAAATATACGAGCTGAGAATCTAGTTCAGTCGTAGGTACTTGTGATGTAACGAATATTCGCATTCGCATTCGCATTCGCGAATATTCGCAATTTTTAGCATATTCGCATTCGCATCCGCATTCGCAAATTTTATTGCTAATGTTTTGCGAATATGAATACTTATTAGAAAAAAACTATTTGAAAATAATGGTAGGTTAATAAAATCAAAATCCATTCGTTTATAACTTTATAACCTTTTATGGAGTTAAATAAAGTGCAACTACTTAAAAAAAAAACGGGCAAGAGCGTGTCATTCCGTAGCTAGCTAAATTTCATTTTGCGGTTGACTCTATACATTTTGTTCAGACCACTGTAACTACACTGGTCTGACTACACTGTAACTACATAATAAGTTGGTCGAATTATTTTAGTAATATTTGAAAAGTTACGATGGAGGGACATCTCAAATTTTATCTTTGTTAAAGATTATCTCAAGACTGGGGGGTTTGACCTAAATAGTGTCTCAGCATTTTTTGTTGCATTTTAAAACACTTTTCAATGATATGCCACACGTTGGGGCCAGTCCAATTTAATGTAATTTTGCGGTTCACTCCATACATTTTGTTCAGAGAGACTGTAACTACATAAGTTGGTCGAGTTGTATAAAAATAAATATCCATGATACCTAGTTTGCTATAATTTTTATTGAAAGTACTTACTTTGAAGTATATACCATTTTTTTCAGAATTATTTTAGTAATGTTTCAAGAGTTACGGGGGGGCGACATCTCAAATTTTAACTTTGTTTTAGATTATCTCAAGACTGGGGGGTTTAATCTACATAGTGTCTGAGCATTTTTTGTTGCATTTTAAAAGACCTTTTTTACGATACTCCACACGTTGGGGTTAATCCAATTTAATTTTTAAATTCATTGTTCGTTGTATGGGGCGGGGGGGCTGAATTTTTTTTTTCATAATTTTAAAAATCAACCTTTGGAACTTCATTATCTATCTCTCCGCCAATTTTCGTGACAATTGGCACAGTAGCGGCGGAGTCCGAGCCCGAACGGATGGACGGACGGACGGACATGACGAAACCATAAAGGTTCCTTGTGGACTACGGAACCCTAAAAACTGCCACAAGTATTGGCTAGTCCGATTCGGAATGCGCCTAGAACGGAACGTACTTCATTCAGTACGAGACTGCCACCAAACCATAGAAATGGCGCCAAATTTGAACACAAACTGAATATTCGCATTCGCATTCGCATTCGCGAATATCGATATCAGATATTCGCATTCGCATTCGCATTCGCGAATGTTCAAAAACACACATTCGTTACATCACTGCAATGTATGAGTAAATTATGCTCCTTAAATAATTTACTCCAGACAACGTGAATCCATACATTAATAATAAAATTCAACCATTATTAATTATCACTTTATCCTAAAGAAAAAAAAGGTTACTGGTCCTTTGAACCGGATATATAAGCTAAACATTTTTTGTAATAAATTCCTTGGCTTAGCTAGCGCCGGCTCCAAAAGTCATAACATTTCAAATCGGCACACTCATCTTTAAGTAAACGGGTAACATACATTCGACCCAATTGATTCCTGACCCATCACAGAACCTATTCACAGTTAACATTAAAGTGTCACAGTGCTTTACAAGGGGATTTTTCATTGCGTTTATTGTGACAATGTTCTGCGGCGGTACGCTCCGGCGAGACCTCGTGAAATGTAGGCAAGCAGGTAACGGTAGAAAGAGAGAGCAATATTTTTACGCCTGAACATTTTCGAGAGAGGTTCTTCTGTATGTATTCCGTGACGGTGGGTCAGAAGTCAATTGATTCGACTAGTCAAAGAATTGATTACTGCGCCACTTTGTACCTTTTTACAAGAATTGTCACTGTTACATACCTACCATTCTATCAAATCAATATGAAACATACATACATACATACATAACCGTCACGCCTTATTCCCTGCGGGGTAAGCAGAGACAACAGAGCGCCATTCGCTTCTATTCTGACATACTTCTTTCGCTTCACTCACATTTATCACTCTCGTCATACAGAATTTATGAAATAGCAATATGAAACTCATTATGAAAAGGATCAAAGTGGCACAGGTATCAATTTCTTTGATTAAAAAAAATAACCTCCTTTCTTTCGTGATTTAAGTCGGTTAAAGATAATTTCTGTCACCATAATAATGCTTATTCTTTGTGTAGGTCTGCAAGCGTGCCACCCCGGGCCGAACCTCAACAAGCGCAAGGGCCCCGACCTGAAGCCCTTCGCGGAGCCCTGCGGGCCCAGCTGCTACATGCTACTGGTGAGTCGAGAGCCTTTTAACCCCCTTGTCTAAGGCCGGCCACATACATACGGAATTCCGTTTCGGAATCTCGATTTGGAATATCGAATCGGATTTTCCGAACGCATGAAACCCATACATCTATGGACCAGCCACATACAGACGGAAGCTTTCCGTTCGGAATTTAGTATGTATGTAGCCGGCCTAAAGCAAGACTATTAAAACGTATGACGTTAAGATACATAATGTGTGTTTTTATTTTATATTTAGATCAGTGGTTCTCAATGTGGTCCATGGGAGACACGACGTGGGTCCACCGAACCAAATAAAATTTTGTAATCCTTGGTGGTTGTGTGAACAGAACAAAAATATTGTAAAATTTATATATTTCTTTTTTTTTACATTAAAATGTTTATTTATGTAAAAAGGAGTAGTTTCTAAGCAAGTGCGCGCTGGCCGAAACAGGACTTGCAGAGCCGTATAAAGTAAGCATAACAGGGCGCAGTGACCTGAAAAGCGATGAAACGTTTGCTTCTCACAAGGTTAATAAAAAAAAAACAGGAAATGTTTTACAGGGGTTTTTAAAACGCTCATATGGAACCACTGGTTAAATTATTTACGGTCAGTTTCCGGCCACCGCATATGTCTTAACACATTCACGACCAAGCCTAAAATCAAAACATCTGCGCGGAACCGAGTAGTCTATAGCTACGAGGGGTGTTCAATAAATAGTGAGAATGACATATAAATGTATTAGCAAAGAAATAAAAAAGTACTGGCAAGCAAAGCCCATGTAATTGCTATGAAAAATAAAATAAAATAACTCGACAGTCGTTTGTTTTTTAAAAAATAGAACACATTGATTTCATCGTGTCGGGACCAGACGGTAAAAATGAAGGAAATTTAAGATAGATAGATAGATAGATAGATAGCATTTTATTTCATTTTGAAAATCATTACATTTGAAATGTCAAAATATAATAGATTCACAAAAGGATCGTCATATAAGTAAATAGTAAAAAT
This sequence comes from Adoxophyes honmai, assembly GCA_005406045.1. Lineage (NCBI taxonomy): Eukaryota > Metazoa > Arthropoda > Insecta > Lepidoptera > Tortricidae > Adoxophyes > Adoxophyes honmai. Next base: position 78,540 of record BHDV01026120.1, read on the forward strand.
TAACCAAAAAATGTCACAATCAATGAAAAATGTCAAAAATAAAAAGAATAAAAATAGAAAATACAATTAAGTACATCAGCAATTAGATGTAAATATAAATGTCAATATAAAAATAAGCGAAATAAGATCATGCGGGGATTAAATACCTCTGCTTGAAAAAAATTACTACTGAGCAAGTTCATTTAGATTTACAAAAAACATTAGGGGTTCGCGTTCCTTCTTACTCTACGGTTGCACGGTGGTGCGCAGAGTTTAAAAGAGGAAAATCGAACACTAATGACGATCTACGCTCAGGGCGGCCGAACACTGCGATGACCGAACAAATGTTAAAAAAAAATAGAAAATAATTTAAGGGGATCGTCGTGTTTCTGATTAGTTTATAGCTAAAAAAGTAAAGATTTGTGTCGGGAATATTCACAATATAATACATGACCATATGGGCATGAAAAAGGTATCAGCACGCTGGGTACCCATAATGCTTACGGACGCTCAGAAACAAACCAGACTGTAGGTTTCACATAGCTGTTTGGAATTGTTAGAGCAAGATTCCGACCGATTTTTGTCTTGTTTTGTATCAATGGACGAAAGGTGACTTCACCATTACGACCCAGAAACCAAAAAACAATCTATGACTTAGAAGAGGACTTCATCTCCGACTCCGAAGAAATTTAAAGCAATACCATCCTCCACGCGGTTATGGGCTCCATTTTCTGAGATATCCGAGGGATTGTTATGATTGAATATCTCAATCATGGAGCTAAAATCACGGGGAATTTATATGAGGAACAAATAAAAAAACTGCGTGATGTTATACGCGAGGAACGCCCAGTGGAAACTTTCCAAAGGTGTTTTGTTTCACCAAGCAAACGCCCCCGCGCATGAGCCAAGAGTTGCGATGGCTGCCATCAAAGATGCTGGCTTTGGATTGATGGAGCATCCGCCATATTCACCAGAGCTCGCTCCTAGTGATTTTTATGCATTTCTGCGGTTAAAAAACCACCTCAGAGGTCAAAAAATTGAAAATGATGACACCGTGATCGCCGCGGTAGAGGTTTTTTTAAGGGGTCGAGAAGATTTTTTTTTTAAGGAAAATTTAAGCTTAGAATAAAGATATTATAATAAGCATATACTCTTGAAAGGTGACTACATTGAAAAATAAAGTAAATTATGTTAAAAGTTATTTGCGTCCTTATCATTCTCAAAACTTATTGAACGTCCCTCGTAGTACAAAATGAACCCGGCTACCGGGTTCTCGGTATCTCGCGAATGTTATGAAGAACCCGGGAGCCGGGTCCTTAGTTCTGAATGGGTTACAGCCCGTTTCCACAAAGTCGGGCACCGGCACGATTTTTAATCGGGCCTCGGCGCCTCTGTTCACACTGCCCGGTTGTCGGCCCGATTTTTAATCGGTGTCGGGGCCTCTATTCACACCAGTCGGCTGCCGGCCACGACAATGTGAATGCGCGAACGGGGTCGGTCTGACATCCGATTTGATGTGAACAGCGCGCCCGGCACGATTTTTTATTGGCGTGCGGGCTCGCTGAACGCCCGACACTTTATGTCGGATCCGATTGTCGAGCGTGTGTGAACAGTTCCATATAAAATGTACCAAGGCTACGACACTCGATTGAAAATCGGGCCGACGCCCGACGCGGTGGGAACGGGCTCTTAGGGCTATATTTCACCGGGACACCACGGCGGCGCAACCAGTCGTCGCTACCAACAAAATGTATGATGTGGTTGAGCAACCTAACGGACACCAGGTGAGTAACTCCCTATAGAGCTGTATACATTTTGTTGGTAGCGACGACTGGTTGCGCCGCCGTGGTGTCCCGGTGAAATATAGCCCTTAATGCACGGTTTGTCTCCCAGGACGGCGTGCGCGAGAAGCTGGCGCGCGAGAAGGCGGCCGGCGAGCACGACGCCAGCCGCGGGGCCGCCGACTCGCCCAACGACGCCTCCTCCGAGGACAGCAACGACAGCCATCGCTACCCCAAGGGTACTGCCCATACACAGAGAGCGATAGGGACAGTGCCATTTATGCCTTGATCACACGTACCGGTTCGTGTGTACTATTGTTTTCATAGAACACACGAACCGAGTACTCGGCCGAGAACACTCTCTCGCCACTCTACTCGGTACGTGTGATCAAGGCATTAGTGACAGAGAGAGAGAGAGAGAGCGAGTGCGATAAAAAGACTGTGAAACAGGGATGGATCTCGCAGTCTATTTATGTCACTCTATCTCATTGAAAGAGAGTAAAAGAGATAACAGATAGAGTGAGTGATGTAAATGAAGTACGAGAAAGAGATAAATAGAGTATGATAGACAGATAAAGTGAAATGAAGTGTGAAATAACAATAAAAACCCACAGGCCCATTTCTTGCATTTCATCCTTTTCTTATAAAAATATTTTTTATTAAGTTTAACGATTTCAAAATATTACGTTTTGGTCAAAATAGTTGGATCAAGGACCTTATGGCAGGTATTTTCTAGGTGTGTTGAACTAATAAAACTAACATTAAGTTAACGAAAGCAAATTTTGTTATCCACACACAAAATAAAAAAAGTAGAAAAACAAGGTTAGGAGTTGACACAATTCTAAATTCAAACAACAAGTTAATACTTTTCGAATTACATTTCTGCTTTTTTAAAAACTGAGATCATTCATTCTTCATCGATCCTATAGTAAATTTCTAAGCTAGTCTTACAGATGTCTCCTGAGTTATGCAAGTTGGCAACACAAAAGTTTCAACGACCGTATGTCCGCAGGTAGCGCCGGCAACTCGAACGGCAACTGGAGCGCGCTCAGCAAGCCGCCGCTCGAGGCGCCCAGCGACCCCGCCTACAACGCTCTGGGTAACTACTACACACACACATACATATTCTCACGCCTGAATTCCCAAGAGGGGTAGGCAGAGCACATGAATTCAAAAATTCAGTGCCACGCTTAGCAGTTTCAGGGTAACCAGATGGTTAAACGTGATATTGCAGTGAGAGGTTGCTAGCCCATCGCCCACAATACACTAACCCTTTCCCAGAGTCGCCTCTCACGACACCCACGGGAAGAAAGGGAGAGGTGCTATTCTAACTCGGCACCACACGGTCTCACTCATTTCAAGAATTTATAAATATGTTCAAAGAAAACTGACTTCTTTATAATTATTAAAGTACTCAAACCAAAATAGGGCCCACCATGTATTTGCCGCGTAATTTATATGCATGGAAGTTAGGTTTTTACGTTTACTCAATGTTAAATTAGGATATTATCTACTCATTATTTAAACGCCAAGTAAGGTTTAAATTGTTTAGTTTGATCACATTATTTATTAGCACTGACAAAGTTACAGTGGGCCCTATTTTGTTTTAAGTAAATAGTTTATTATTGACCTTGCGGGAGACAAATCTTTCATCGCTTTTTAAGTAGCCTCGTGTTTTATCTACCTTAAGCTCGTACTACACGTTTGTATTTTATCTGCGTATAAATGCCATTTTTCCATATGTCGGTGTCAACAGATACCTGACGGTAAATTTGCGCAGTGTGTGTTAGCTTGAATCGTATAACATATCTGTTCAGTAACAGATATCTTACTGTATCTGCTTAGTGTGTGACACGCTTTACGTTTATACCTTATCGGTTTAGGTAGTTAAAACAATATAAACAATCTTGACATGTCTTTTTGTTGAAATACACAGTCTAAAAATGAAAAACGTTACACTATACAATTCAATTATGAAAATAAATGATTTTGTCATACCTAAATTGTAAAATGTAAAGATTTCGATTTATAAAGTGTACGTTTAAATAAAAAGACACGTCAAGATTGTTTACATTGTTTTAACTACCTAAACCGATAAGTTATAGTGCGCAAGTTCCGTTAGTCGGTACGCATCTACAATCGTGCGACATCGCAATGCCACGTGATTGACTAAGACTTGGAGTACAAAAGATTGGGCAATATTTTCAGATTTTCGTTTTTTATTTACATGAAAATTCTGAAAAGAAACTTCATAGGGGTTTTCAGACGCGTATTATTAAAAAAAATCAAAGTAATCTGGCATCCTAGTCCTGCCAGCTCCTCGTGACAGGTAACTTGACAGGTTGTTGTTACAGGTCTGTCGGTGGGCGACATCCAGGCGGAGTGGACGGGCTCGGACCAGTCGCTGTTCCGCGCGCTGCACAAGGTGTTCGCCGGCAACTACTGCGCGCTCGCGCAGGTCATGCTGTCCAAGACCTGCCAGCAGGTCAGTGTACACCTGCCCTAACTTAAAGGGCTATAACATTAAACTACCGTGAGACTCATCGCGAAAAATACGGATAGTCATCATCAGCATACGTCCCACTGCAGGGCACAGGCCTCCTCTCGGTATGAGAGGGCTTGGGCTATAGTTCCCACGCGGGCGCAGTGCAGATTGGGAACTTCACACAACGTTAAATTACTTCATCGCTGTGTGTAGGTTTCCTCACGATGTTTTCCTTCACCGAATAGCTCGTGATGAATATCAAATTCAATATCGCACATAAATTCCGATAAATACAGAGATGCGAGCCCGGGGTTAGAACCCACGACCCTCTGCTTGATAGGCCACAGGTCGAACCGCTGGGCTACCACGGCTGTTTGTATACGGATAATACTTGTTTTTAATCGAGTTTAGCTCAACATGATCAGTGAAATATGCTTTTACTTAAATATCATTTTTGTACTCGGATAATACTTTTTTTCAATCGAGTTTATCTCAACATGATCAGCGAGATATGTTTTTACCTAAATGTCTTGTCTTCACATTTTTGTACTCTGTTTTTTTTTTTTATTAATTATTGTTTTGTAACAATTTCACCTTTAAAAAAATATTTTGAAATAATGACCTTCTGCCAAAGGACCATGGGCAACTTTGTATGAAACCTGGTTCTGAAACCAACAGAGCTGACACTTAGGTCATTAAATAGGTCTTTAACTCTACTTTATTTCATTGTATGGGCACCAAGTCGAATTCCATGGGAGAGCTGAGATATTCATATTTAAATCTTAGTTTAAGAGTCAATAAAATCTATTCAAAAAAGGTTAGTGTGTAAAATAAAAATAAGTTTTGTGAGCAATTGATGGTTTTAAACATAAAATTACCGTGAGACTCAGTCATATTGGATCTACTCACGTATTTTTATATTGAGATTAGCTCGACATGTTTCGAGCCAATCCGTGGCCCATCATCACAGACGTGCACTGCGCGCTGCCGCTCGTTCCCTGCAACTGCTAGACACAACGAACGCGGTTCACAACTACCCACATTTTCGCCAACACATTCACTATTATTGTGACTATAAATATTCTCCGAATGCATTTTTCGTAGCTAAAAGTACTCAACTCACCGTGACTAAAATACAAATATCTTAGTTCTGCAATGGATTTCGACTTTATGCCCATATAATGAAATAAAGTAGATTTTAAGACCTATTTATTGACATAAATCTCAATGCTGTTGGTTCCAGGCCCATTTTGACCATGGTCCTTTCTTGCGACGCATTCTTCTTGGCAATGATGGTCTTTCCGAAGCGATGGTAAACTCGAAAATGACATGTAAAAGTTCTCTTAGGAATCTATTTGCATAAATAAAGATTTAAATTTTGAATTTTGAACGTGTTTCGGCGAAATTCATAGCCCTTCATACTGTGAGTAGATCTGTTTAATATCACCACTACACAGGATTTTTTTGTAAGCCTCCAATATGATCGGCAGGTGTACTCATACTGGACGCGCACGGGGCAGGAGCAGGGCCGTGTTGAAGCGGAACTGACGCCGCCGCGCAAGAAGAAGAAGAAGCACCGGCTCTGGTCCGTGCACTGCCGCAAGATACAGCTCAAGAAGGACTCCGCCTCGCACCACGTGTGAGTACTACGGGCTTAGCGCTGCAACTTACCATCGAATTAAACAAAATTAAAAATGATTTATTTCAGGCAAAGACCCATTTAACAAATTTGAATCCATACTAATATTGTAAAGCTGAAGAGTTTGTTGTTTTTTTTTTTTTGTTTGAACGCGCTAATCTCAGGAACTACTACTTCGAAGTGAAAAAATATTTTTGTGTTGGATAGACCATTTATCGAGGAAAGCTTTTGGCTATATAACATCACGCTGCGACCAACAGGAGCGAAAAAACATTGGAAAATGTAGAAAAAATATGAAAAATTATTCATATTTGAGAGCTTCCGTGCGAAAACGGTTCAAGATACCCACAAAATTATAATGGAACAAATATTCCTCTTTAAATGATCTGAAAAAATGTCCCGCCCAATACATGTCTATCTTTTAAGATTTCCTCATAATAACCGTTTTTATGATAATGAAATGGTGGATGGTTTTCACGGTACGGATCTGCCATTGTGTTTTAATTTCAATGGAAGGGACGTTATATTCATCTTTTTTGTTCTGTGAGTGTTTATTATTATTATAATAGCGTTTTCATTTGGTTGTGTCAGGTTCAACTACACGCCGTGTGAGCACCCGAACCAGCCGTGCGACGCGATGTGTCCGTGCCTGCAGTCGCAGAACTTCTGCGAAAAGTTCTGTCAATGCTCCAGCGACTGTGAGTGCCATTTTTATTTCTTTAGATTTGTTAGTGTCCCATTGAGTACTTGTTTTTATTTAGTAATGTTAGTGGACGTCTTTGTCGTTAATTTGTTACAAAAAACTGGGTAAAAAATGTAAAATTATTAAACTCAAAAATATTGTAAAGCCCAGTAAGCTGTCATTTAATAGAATTGAAGTTATCATAGATTATTTAATAGAGTATTTAACGGATTTTCAATTTTTCATTCAAAAAGTTTTCCAAACTCACGAAAAATTAATAGCTATTTTTAAATATTGTAAATTGACTCTTTATTTAACCATATTATAATCGTTAACTGTGTTAAATTGCTAACCTTCATTGTACAAAAATCCCTTTCGTTTTTCACTATCGAATTTTAGGGTAACAAATAATTTATGTATCACAGTTTTTGTATCTACAATATCGAATCGAAATGAAAATGAACCATGATATTTTTTTTTGAAATGACGTAAAAATGGCGGCAAATCAACTCTGAAACGACAGATCTCGGCAAGTTGATGTTTAATTTCGATGGAAGATATTTTCATAACAACATAATTTATTGCAATGTTACTGTCTACGGTTTTTGAACGCATTTAAGAGGAGTTATGATGTGTGTCGATAATTTTCTAGCGGCTTGTTGTGTGTTACAGGTCAGAACCGCTTCCCAGGCTGTCGCTGCAAGGCGTCCTGCAATACTAAGCAGTGTCCGTGCTACCTGGGAGTGCGCGAGTGCGACCCCGACCTGTGCACGCAGTGCGGCGCCGACACGCCCGTCTGCTGCCGCAACGTGTCCGTGCAGCGGTACGCTAGTGCACCCTACCCTACTGTACCCTACCCTATAGTGCTACTGGGCTGCGCGAGTGCGACCCCGACCTGTGCACGCAGTGCGGCGCCGACACGCCCGTCTGCTGCCGCAACGTGTCCGTGCAGCGGTACGCTAGTGCACCCTACCCTACCCTACACATAGCACCCAACTCTACACATCGTACCCTACGCTACCCATAATACCCTTTCGAGCCCTTTGCCGACGACCACGAAGTTTGCACCTCGGTTATCAGAAGAAACAGACGTAGAGACTCCGGCAAGATACATACATCACGCTTGTATTCCCAAAAACCCTTTCCTGCCCTTTGATGACCGGCTTCGAAGTGAGCACATCGGTCTTTAGAAACCTGCCTTTCGTATCCTTTCGTGCCCTTTGCCGACCGGCCATGAAATTTGCGCATCGGTTTTTAGAAAAAGACAGGCGAAACGTAAATACCATGTTAGATGGCACAATTTTACTGAGAGTAATTTTGTGGGTCGCTTTTTCCAGGTAAATATGATGCGTGAATCTCTGTCTCTATAATCGTGCTGAGTTGTTTGCCGAATAGTATAATTGCACGTATGTTATTAAGTTATTTAGGCTTAATGTATTTTTAGATAACTTCACTAATGTTTTATACCTGTCAAATCAGTTAACAAATGTCTTTCTTATTTCCCCAGCGGGTTGCACAAGCATCTTCTCCTGGCGCCCTCGGACGTGGCAGGCTGGGGCATCTTCCTCAAAGAAGCTGCGCACAAGAACGAGTTCATATCCGAGTACTGCGGCGAGGTCATATCGCAGGACGAGGCGGACCGGCGAGGAAAAGTCTACGACAAGTATATGTGCTCGTTCCTGTTCAACCTTAATAACGGTGAGTGGCTGAGCGGGGGTATTGGAGTGTGATGGAGATTTTTGGTCAAATGTTTAGTATATTTTTGTGTTGTTTTTGAAATTTTTGTTCAGAATTATGAAGTGTTTCAGTTTTGATGCAATGGGAAAAATGGTGTCCGTCTTTTTTTATTGTGTTACCATTTTCCATACGCTTTGTATTACAGAATTTGTGTGGAATTGTTAGAACCCCATTTTTCTTCTTTTTATGTGGGAAGAGCTCGTGATTTCGAGTGGAAATAACATACATACATACATACTGTCACGCCTATATTCCTAAGAGGGGTAGGCAAAGCACGTGAATTCAAAAATCCAGTGTCACGTTTAGCAGTTTCAGGGTAACCAGATGGTTAAACGTGAAAAGTGGAAATAAAAATTACTGAAAAGTGTAATAGGAAAAACTAAGCTACTAAACTGTAATATCGATAGTATAAACGATAATATCCCATATAATGTCAATACAATAGCATCAATAGTTTCATTTCATTGTCATTTGTTCGTTTTTTTTTTCGTATGTAAAATAAAATTAAAATCTATCAGTCAAAATTAAGGTCAAAGTCTGTCTGTCATCAGACTGTATCTCATGAAATACAATTGAGAACCGTGTTATCCTGTCGGGTGACGTCTAGACAGTTGAAATTTTCTTTTCGCATTAGTCCCTCCATCCTGAATGACTTAACATTTTTGTAGATTTCGTGGTGGACGCGACGCGCAAGGGCAACAAGATCCGGTTCGCGAACCACAGCATCAACCCCAACTGCTACGCCAAGGTCATGATGGTGAACGGGGACCACCGCATCGGCATCTTCGCCAAGCGCGCCATCCAGCCCGGCGAGGAGCTGTTCTTCGACTACAGGTACCAGGGATTTAATATACTGCGTAGATCTTGAGAAAGTTACGGCCACACTTGCTTGGGGTTAGATTCATTAAGATTTAAGTTTTATGCAATTGTTTCCTACCCATTTTTAACCGACTTCAAAAAAGGAGGTATTCAATTCGGCTGTATGTTTTTATTATTATTATTTTTTATTTTTTTTTTTATGTATGTTACCTCAGAACTTCTAAACGGGTGGACCGATTTCGATGATTCTTTTTGTGTTCGATAGCAAATGGCTT
>BHDV01026120.1:89013-117130 GCA_005406045.1 Adoxophyes honmai
GCTCCCGGGGCCCCAAGGGTGGGTCCCGCGGCAATCCCGCGCGCCCGCGGCCGGCCCTACGTTCGACCTACCACGCGCGATCGCCTCACATGGCGCTACAATCAGTAATACTCTAAGAGTCCTCGGCCACAAAACGCCGCCACGGCATATTTCCTGTAGTTTTCATACATTTTATATGGACTCGACGCTGGTGGCAACAAGCTACGATCTTTGCGGCTCGCTTGCGGCCCGCACCGGCCACTAAACGGCTGTCTAAACTAAAAAAACACTCGCGCGCTTCAACTGGTTTTGTAGCGTCTAGCTTCTCATGGCGACGTTTGTGGCTGTGGCCCGTGTGAGGCGACACTTGCTATACCCGGCCACAAATGCACATCAGATTTTACGTCTGATTTAAATGTACAACCCGTACGAATTAACTGTGCACCTCGCGCTGTGACGCGCAGTAATAGCAACAGGAGATTTAACGTATTTAGACGATGGAAACGAGAAAAAGCGCAACGGTAACAAAGATGCTATCGCTACTGAGCGCTTGCGGCGAATGCGGGGCACCGCGCGGGCAGCAGGAGAGGGGTTGCATTCCAGCGGAGTGCGCAGTTAATTCGTACGGGTTGTAGCATTGTCTCGCTCTGGCTTACGTCACGCCTTTCCAAAGACCGATGTGTATCTGCGGCCGGGTACTGTACTGTACCAGGAGAGCGACAGGATTTCTGTAGCGACCCTAGCGCCACTACAGTTCGGGTCAGCAGCAGTAGTAGGTAAGGATGCGAAGCATTTCCAGCAATAGATAAAATTACGAAAGTTAACTTTGTGTACTGAAATTCAACATCACAGCAGCTGTACTATCGTTTTACATTAACTCAAGTTCCAAGCTTATTATGGTCTATTCAGGATAACATTAGACTTTTAACGGATTTTTAATGATTCTCAGAAATCCAAAGGCACAACTGGAAATCATTATTGCAGTAACACTTATTACTGTTTTTTATAATGTTCTCAAAACAAACGGTTTCACCATTTGCAGTGACGGCTTGGGTATACGTAAAAATGTGTGAGGATTTGACCTTAAAGTCTAATGTTATCCCGAATGGACCATAGCTATCTACTGATATAAGAATGTCTCCTATTTTATACAAGATAAGTATGTCGGAATAGAAGCGAATGGCGCTCTGTTGTCTCTACCTACCTCGCCAGGAAAAAAGCTTGATGTTTATGTATGCATGTATATTTTATACAGTAAGTGACTGAAACTATTCAATAACTGCTGGTTAACACGTTCGACGCCAGTGACACAGCGTCTGTGACCAAAAGACTCAGTGAAACTCTGCCGCAGTCGAAGGTGTTAAGAAACATGAGTGATGTCACTGCAATGTCTTTTCGACTTGCTTTTTCAGTCTGTATAATTAATTAAAACAGTATATATGCATAATCATTATACTGCCTGTGCATTACCTATTTAAAATAATATATAGTTAAGTGTGTACAGAATAAGCACGATTTTGTTATCTGTAAAACGCTGGTACTTTAAATTATTTTGGACATGTAATATGTTACAGTTTATGAACTGTGGAACATTTATTTTGTTATTGTGTAAAATACCTATTGGTTTGTCTAGACTATAAGACTTTGTACGTGGAAATTTACAATAAAATACATCACTGACTGTAATGTTTTTAACTAGTACCTTCCTACTCATTGAGTAGACATCTCTACTTGCTCGATAAAAATATTTGAATTTGACGCATAGTTAAAATTAGGTTCCCCGTGTGGTGCCGGGTTAGAATAGCACCTCCCCCTTTCTTCCCGTGGGTGTCGTAAGAGGCGACTCAGGGAAAGGGTTAGTGTATTGTGGGCGATGGGCTAGCAACCTGTCACTACAATCTCACGTTTAACTATCTGGTTACCCTGAAATTGCTAAACGTGGCACTGGATTTTTGAATTCATGTGCTCTGCCTACCCCTTTTGGGAATGCGGGCGTGAGAATATGTATGTTAAAATTAGGTAAAATAATACAATTCACGAACACTCAAAAAGAGTCAATATTTATTACAAGTAGGTAACAAATTCATAACAACACGCATACGAAATATACACGCATATCAATATCTCTATACAAATGTAACATCTGACAGTTGGTAGACTGGATGCCTCCAGATATTTTATGATGGTTGTAACATATCTGTTTACTGTCGCATCAAAATGCTGCATTTTAATGGCTTGTATTACCACATAAAATACTGTCCAATACCATAATAAAACTACAAAACTAAAAATAAAATCCTTGCTTACTACTTCAACTAATCACAGCAAAACAATTTCAAAGTATCACTAAACCAAGAACAGACAAAAATAATTCTGTATATTTTGACGTTGACATTATTTTGTGCACAACTCAATTGTCTGAATCAGTATTTAACTTGCTAAGAACTTTTCAACAAGGTCAAAAGGTTGGTTTACAACTTTTGTCAAACTTACTTGGCAATGGCAACATTGGGTACAGCTTTTGTCATAAATAGCTTCTAAATGTACGACACAAGATTAATAATGGGCAAACAGTAGTTCAATAACTCAAGAGCAAGCTTACACTTAATTAACTGAATTAAGTTCAAAGTTACTAGACTACTTATGGCTTGTCCCAATATTTGATCTACAAACTGTTTCCCAGCTAAAACGACACAACACCCAGATATTAATGTTGTTTCTAGTAAGCCAAACTATCAATAGATTTAATATTGGGACTGACCGTTAATCTCAGGAAACAGTAAATGCCCTAGGCAACTTTGAACATTGCACCTGTATTAGTTATTTAGGGTGTATTTTCCTCAGTCACATGCAATGACCCATTACATTATTCTCTACCCCGAACTGTCCAACACTATTGTGACACTATTGGTCGCAGGACCCGTCTAGCCACCCGTCTCTCCATCGTTCATGCACTTTGCTACAGTCAAACACCGGCTTGCCAAGTTTCTCGTTCACTGTGTTATGCCTCTCACAAAGCCATTTCGCTAAGGCATTCCTTGACTCTGTTCTTGGAGGATTTTCTTTTATGCTGTAAAGAAAGTATCTGTTACTACAAAGCTTTAAAATTGTCTTATTATTAAATACTACATCTATGACATCTAAGAATAGTCTACTTGAGTTTTATCAAAGTCAGGTATAGACGGTGAAGTACCAAGAACTCCTAACTACGAAAACCTAATTTTTCAGGAGATGAAAAAAAGTCTCATAGTTTCGCAAAAATCGAGTGCCGTGACTTAGTTGGTTTTGTCATTTATTATTATACGTCTAAATAACAAGAGTATTAAACCAGTGTCTTCAGCAATGATGCCAAATCAAATATCGAGCGTGATCATAATAAAAATCTCAAATTCGCCAAAATGTTAGTTAGGAGGTCTTGGTACTTCACCGTCGGTATGGTTTTGCAACATCCATGTAGAATGTTACTTATGTTTGAACTCATTACAATTGATTGTTTGAGCAATGATGCAATAAGTAATCAATAGAAAATGATCATAGTAGTCAATGAAAATTTTTGCAACGTTTGTAAAAACTGAATCTGAAATCATGATAATTTTGGTTGTTGAATCAAAAATAAACTGCATTTATTTTTCAAAAAGATGTCACAAAATAACTATGAGCTGATATGAAAAATTTCAGGATGGGTTGATTTTGAATGGAATAATTTTTTGGACCTAACATTTTCAGTGGAATTTAAAAAGCAAAGAAAAATTCACTTACTCATCCTGAAAGTCTAAAGCACATGGCTCACACGGGTAGAACTGTGAGAAGATGTTGAAGAACTGTGACATGGACTCCTGCTGTGACTGTGAAGGCTTCTCCGGGTAGTATGAGGCCATAGAGTGCAGGAACCCCCATGTGTAGTGTCCCAACTCTTTCCGGTCCAGAGGACAGTCTGTCCGAGGGGGCTGCAGATTGAACACAATAATTTACAACTTGTGCCTTAAAGAAATTGATAGTACAATGTTGTGTTATGAGAAAAAAAGTTAAACAATTAAACTGGTTGCTTTAGTCATTTGTTTTCTGAGGTGTGTATATGAGGAGCTGCCTAACGTCAAGTTTCTTAGTGGATTGTTGTTTCCAAGGATGAGTGATCAGAATCAGAATCTTATCTAGAAAGAACATATCTAGAATCATATTGCTCATGCAGCATCAATTAATATTGTGATGCAATCTACATTAAAGTTATGATAGCATTGGGGTTGTTCTAATTCCATGGCCTTCTAGATTTACAATAAAGCTGTGGAATTAAAAAGACTGGAAATGGCTGAATCATTTAAATTACATAAGTAATTTACAAATTACAATATTTAATTGTTAGGATTTCAAGACATTAAAATGTCAGGAGCGACTTTTTGTCCAAGTTACAAGCAAGCTCTGTTGTGCTCTGTTAACCCTACAAAACTTTAACCACATAGAAGTTACCAGAACACTGAGTAAGGTTAGGTTTTGATGATAACAACATAACCTTACCGCTTTCGTGTTGGCTGAGAGTGTGGACTTGTTCTGTTTCTTGGCCCAGGATTTGAAGTCAGAACAAGCTCGGCATGGTTTTTCCTCCTCGTCCGAGCCATGCGAGGGCATTTCTGCCTGTACGCTAAATTTTGTGCCCATGTAAATATGCCAGCTGTGGTGCAACACCAGATTTAGTTATAAAAATAAAACTCACTTCACTACTGACCCCATTGAGTCCGTGGTAGTGAGTAATGAAGAAATTATGAAATAGGGGATATTTATAAGGGTTTGTTTCGAAAATTTCACCGGTTTGTCCGAGCGCGATTTGTCAGTCAGAAGTGTCAGACGTCAAATGTCAAAATAGTCATGTGCATGTGATTTTTTTTGTGCTGCCTTGGACAAGTGACTTGGATTCTTGTTGATTTAGACCCATTTTAATAGACCTGAATGTTACGCATCCAAACCCAACAAAAAAATTATGAAATTACACATCCGAGCCAGAGTTCATCGAGTCGAAATTTATGTTCATCCCTATGGTTCATACTTTTCGACATTGTTTACTAATTTACATTGTTTCTAAGTAAATTTCCCATATTATCATAATTTCCTTTCTTTTTATTATTTAGTCGAAGGGCAAAATCTGTTTTCACTTGTGAGCGATATAAAATAATTTTAATTTATTTAGTTGTCAAGTCAGATAATAAATAAAAGTAAACAGCGAGGGTAGATAATTTTGCTGTCCAGTATAATAAATAATAAAATAAAAAATTATAGCATAGTAGCCATGATAAAAATAAATTAAGGATTTTTTTTCATAACCATTGATTTATTAAACAAATAAATTCTGTTGACTATAAGTACAGCTTATAATAGTTTGGTGCTTAACTAGACACGTAAATAATATAAAATTGTAAACATCAATAATAAATACACCGTCATGTATAACTATTAACTATTAACAATAAAGCACTCCTTTAACTAGATTTGTCATCGCATGCTGCAACGAGTTCTGAAACAAAATAAAATAATGATAAATACGAATATAATGATTTAAAGATGAATAATAGAGATCCCTTCGGGGATAAGTTCCCCTTTGTACATAAGGCTGTTATCCTAGAACTATTTTTTTGTTTTATGTGCAATTAAGAGTTACATTTAAACGCTTTAAACGTGCACATAAAGTGCTTTGAAGGATGGTTAGATGATTTTCCCAAAATAATTATTTCCCAGTTAGCAAAATTTCTATTCGCATTTTTCCCCAAATAAGTTTCTACTCATTGTCAGTTTAGTTTTTTACTAAAGCTTCTTTTCAATGTAGCATTTTTCCCAGTTAAAATCGATACAGAAACGTAGATAGGTCAGGGTTATGTTACGTTTTCATCGGCCCGGTGGGGCAAAATAACGTAGGAACAGGAGCTCCGTCGACACTGTTTCTGTGTCGATTCTAACTGGGAAAAAGCTACTTTGAAAATAAGCTTTAGTAAAAAACGAAACTGGGTAAAAAGTAATTTAGAAATTTTGCTACTAGGAAATAATGATTTTGGGTAAATCACCTAACCAGTACATATGGGATAAAAAAAAAGCCGCCATGTCTTCCACTCACTGTCCAAGATGTGCGTGAGCTGCACAACGGCGGGCGAGTGTGGCAGCTCCTGCAGGAAGTCGCGGCCGTCGTCGCAGCAGCGCGCCAGCACCGGGTCCAGGGGCAGCGAGCCCAGCAGCGCCACCGACAGGTCCAGGCACATCTGCGCCGCGCCGCCCGTCGTCGCCGGGAAGATCTCACTGCGCGTCTGCGGGGAAACGATGTCAAAACATGCCCACACAGTCTTTTTTTAAACGGATGTTAAATGCGGGTGTTCCCATTTATTGCAATTAAAAAACAGTGATGTGGCTCCACGATCAATAGTTGACGATAATTTCAATTTAGGATTAACAGATTTTTGCAGGTAAGTTTCCCTATAATTAATCTGACAACTTTTGAATTTGAATAATTACGATAGTCATATACATTTTCTTGTAATACATAATGTATAACTTGTATCCAGGGTGCAAACAATGTCGCTAGTTTCGAGAGCAACGCTAAACAGTAGAATTTGCTTTGCTATAATTACATTGACAAAATATACGACTAAGTACATAGGCGCATTAATGACAGCTACTGCATAGTTCAGCAGTCCACAAACTAGATGGCGCCACTCACCTTGCAATTAGGACATACGAAGAGCGACATATTCTCAACAACTCCCAACACCCTCGCTCCCAGCTTCTGACAGAACTGCAGCTCCTTGCGAACGTCAAGCAGGGCCGTCTCCTGCGGGGTCGTGACGACCACGGCGCCGGATAAGCCCGCGCCCGATAGGTATTGTACTGCGGATAGGTGCTCGTCTGATGTGCCTGGGGAGAATAATGTATATAATAGGCTTGTGTCCTGGGTTAAAAAATGTAATTCTAACTATTCTAAGTAGTCCATTCGTTAGATTATGGAAAAATTATGACACATATATTTTTCTTTTATCAAATGACTAAACATCGACAAAGTTATAGGCCATCAAACTTCCGGACTGGTGGCTTGCTGGCTTGTGACGTCACGAGAAACTTAAGCGCTGCATTATCGTCATTTTGCGTTTGTCAAATAAAAGAAAAAATGTGTACAATAGTTTTTGCTAATCTATTTGACGGACTAAATAGTTTTTAGGCAATGCGAAGACAATAAAATTGTCAATGATCTTACCTGGCGGAGTATCAATCAGCAAGTAGTCCAGATCGCCCCAGTCAACCTCGCTCAGAAACTGCTTGATCATGCCTGAAATATAAACCATTAAATCAATAAAAAATACTTTCTTGCTATTTCTTTTGGAACAGAAACGTAGATTAATGGAGGGACCCGATTAGCTTTGTGCTTGGTGTGAAGGTTGTTCATCGCTATTCGACGCGGTATCGCGGCTAGTGTCATGAGTACTTTTTCCCGAGGGGTTTTTTCGTTTGTTAGTACTAAGTACTTAACTTGGTACATACATACATACATATTCTCACGCCTGTATTCCCAAGAGGGGTAGGCAGAGCACGTTAATTCAAAAATCCTGTGCCAAGTTCAGCAATTTCAGGGTAACCAGATGGTTAAACGTGATATTGCAGTGGCAGGTTGCTAGCCCACCGCCCACAATACACTAACCCTTTCCCAGAGTCGACTCTTACGACACCCACGGGAAGAAAGGGGGAGGTGCTATTCTAACCCGGCACCACAAGGGACACTTAACTTGGTAACGGATGTTAAGTAACATTTAGAGAGTTACATGAGGGGGGGAGGGTCGAAAATCTTCAAAAATTGCGTTACATAATACTTGAACGCTTCCTCGACTAAAATACTAGTCTAGTCCGTACTAGCCTTAACGTAACGCACTAATCTCGGCGACAAGCACAGCAAGCGTTGAGCTGTATTTTTTTTATACTAGATCACTATTTGACAGCTAATTTTGCCGCAGGTTCGCTGTCTACTCTGTGGCGTGCGGAGGCGTACCGTTCTTCTTGGGCCCGCGCCAGATGACGGCGTCGTCGGGGCTGCCCAGCAGGAAGCCGATCGACATCAGCGACAGGTTGTCCGACACGTACTGAGGGCAATGCGACAGAAATTATATTTATTTGCAAGAACTAAAGATGTTACAATATAATAAAGTACAAATAAGAACCGAGACAATCCTTACTAATATCATAAGTCAGAAAGTGAGTTTGTTTGTTTGTTTGTTCCGCTTTCACGCCGTAACTACTGAACCGATTGCTTTGAAATTCTGCAGACGTAAAGATAAAAGCCCGGATTAAATAATAGGCTACTTTTTATCCCGAAAAAATTGATGTTCCCGAGGGAAAATAAAAATATAATTTGCTTGATAGATCGATATCGGTCGATGATAGATCGATATCGATCGATGACCGATCGATAGATGATAGATCGATGGCGCTGTGTGTCGTTTGAAACGAGAAGTTTTCTTATAGTTGTGCTTTATACCGCAATATAACCGAGTTCCACGCGGGCGAAGACGCGGGCGGAAAGCTAGTCAATACATATAAGGCGCTGACAAGTTAAAGTTAGGTTTCTTTATGTAAACATTCTATAAAGTGGGTCTGTTAATAACATTTATGGCAACGAAGAACTGTTTACATGACAGCAAGTATTAAATGCAACGTCTTATCCCTATATATTGGCCCTAGAGTGTAAGGGTGTTACCAGATCAAATCGATCGTCAATCGAAGTTGATCGACTGTTCAGAGTGTTTAGTGTAATGAAAACGGTCATGAGTCGATAACGATTGCGTTTACAACGTGGAATTGAATGGAAACTGAGACAACTGCCACGGTCGACACGTCTTTATACAATTCCGCGTTAATTCGCAAAAGTTATCGTTATCGAATTTGTGATCGTTTCGATTACACTGGACACTCAGAGCGGATCCTAAATGAAGCCCGAAAAATATCGAGCTATACGACATCAATCACCAGTTTTTTCAGTCAGTCTCGTGGTAATTTCATGTTGGAAGGGTCGAGTATGGGAACCTAATCTGTACGGCTATTGGTCAGCAGCAAGGCAAGCATAGGGCTTGCAAGGCATTATCCAGGGTGGAGCGGGCACTCACCACGGGCGACCAGCCGGAGCCGGAGTTGTGCACCTGCTCGCCGCGCACGCCCAGCACGCGCGGCTGGCTCGGCCCGCAGATGTCCGCGTCCAGGATACCCACCTGACATAAACACATAATAGGCTAGATGACTAGAAAAAACTATTTAGTTCGTCAGATACACTACGAAAAAATACTGTACCCATATTTTTTCGTTTATTTGACAGACGAAAAATGACGATAATACAGAGCCTAAAAGTTTCGCGTGATGTCACGTTTGAGTAATAATTTTAAACAAAAAAAAACCGACTTCAAATTTGGGCTATACTGAAAGCATTTGTCTAATAATGAGGGTGACCTTCCATCACCAGCAGGCCTCACTAATTACTGAAATTATAATTTCCAGTCTGCAGGTGCATTCACTATTGAAAGAATTATCCTTTAACTCCTAAGCATTAAGGAGTTGACCTTCCATCATCAGCTCAGTCATATTTTTTTTACTGCCAGACGTAAATACTGGTGTTGCTTTGAAAAATGTACTAAAAACATTACCTGTGCCAATAAAATTTGAGGGTTGCCCTCGATTTCCCTCATATTCCATCACCAGATCAAGATATGCTGGCAATGGGACCACCTGGAAACTATACCCTTTCAAACAAAAAAAAAAAAATCCAAATCGGTCCAGGCGTCTTCGAGTAATCAGCGAACACACATAAAAAAAATAATGATGATAAAAAAAAAATAATAATTATAAAAAAAAAATATCCCGACGAATTGAGAACCTCCTCCTTTTTTTGAAGTCGGTTAAAAATTATACTGATTTTTACTCAAACGTGGCGTTACGAGCCCCCACTCAGGAAGTTTGATGATCTGTACCTTTGTCAATGTTTAATTATTTGATAAACTAAAAAATATCTGTGTCATTTTTTTCCATAATCTAACTTACGGACTAATTAGAATGATATACTTTTAACCCTGTCATCATCCCTATTATAAAATTTTACATAGAGGAGATAGGAGTGAAACACACCATAGTTGGACAAGGAGACTCGTTTTTTATAGATTTTTTTTTGTGAAATAAAGCGGATTAGCCCGAAACATGTCGACCTAATCTCGATATAAAAAACGTGAGTAGATCCGTTGTATTTCACTGTGAGTCAGTCTCACCGCAGTTTTATACTTAAAATAGCAAACCTTTACAGAGAGGTATTGCAAAATAAAATTACAGTTTTTTATTTTTATTTAAAAGTAACTCAAGACTTTTGGCAATGGCTGTAGCTATATACAAGGCTGCGCAGGGTTGATAAAAATCATGATTATTATAAAAAAATCATAATAATCCGATTAATTTGATTTAAATCGGATTTATTTGATTAAAATCAGATTTTTTTGATTTTTTCATTTTCTTGTCTTTTTTATCAATTAAATAGCCAGTTCAGTTATATAATAAGACGAAAACAACGTATTTTAATTGAATTTATTACAATCAACAATTTTAAAAGTTTTAAAACAGTAGTTTCGAAAAATAAAATAACAAGTTCCTAAAGTCAAACTTACAGACTATAAAACGAACATATAAATCTATTCCTATTGAATTCGATATAACTATTATAACTTTTAACATTATCGAATTTATTATTCTTTTTAACTATTTATTTTTTAGAATTACAACATTTTAAAATGAATACCTTTGATGATTTAAATCAATGATTTTTTTGAAAAAATCCCTTGATTAAAATCACGATTTAAATCACTGATTTAAATCAAGTGATTTAAATCATATCAACCCTGAGGCTGCGAAATAAAAATTGCATGTCACCGTCTCACACGCACTACACCTCCTAGCTCGTATTAGCATAGGCCTGACCTATATCGGCGTACCACGGCGCGCCGGCACCGAAGGCTGTTGCGAATTCTTTGCCGCGAGCCTCCGGGATCGATAGTCGTGTTTTGAAACAACCTCTTTTAATTTGAAGTTAATATCAGTGCAAGTGTCAGTTATGGAGTTTGGCAACGCGTACGAGAGACGATCGAGATATAATAGGGTAATTATTGTGAACTAACTAAAGAGTCAACACCTCTCCATTTCTTCCGTGGGTGTCGTAAGAGGCGACTAGGGAACTATTTAATTTTTTCCTACTTCACCTAATTTGTTACGTAAACAATTCTTCCTGTTCTGAACGATAGTCTTCGCAGCTGTTTTTAAATGTTGTGCAGATTCGCGAAAACCAAAATCAATAATAAGTGCCGAATAATTCCTAAAAATATGCTACATGTGGCTACGAAGCGTGAAATAGTTCATGGCTTTGTCTATGTACTGAATCGTATGACCTGCCTACCTAAATTGGAAAAAGTGGTCTGATTTTCAGAAAGAATAAAATAAGTATAGATCTAAGTACTATTTTTTAAGAACAAACCAAACTCATCATACTTTTAATAAATTCGGCCAGAAGTTACAATGGATAAATGAATAAGTCTTTGTGTGGAAATGAAAAGAAACCGCACAAGAATTGATTGAATGCAGCGGGTACGTTGGTGAGGTTTCCTTTGTTTGAATTGTTTTGAGTCATTTGTTTTTGTTTGTTCCATCTGTCTACCACAACTGAGCTAATTACTAATTGTTTAACAGCTGTAGCATTAAAATTCGTCTCTGGTGATCCTTTACCTTTACCAATATTTTAAACTTTGGAATATGCGACGGCGGATCGGACAGAAGCGGCAAAACCGTGTTTTGTTTAATTTGCGAGTTTTAAATGAATTTCTGGAGTATACATAAGATTTTTTTTTTCGTGTGGTGTCAGCTTAGAATAACACCTCACCATTTCTTCAGCGGATGAGGCAAGAGGCAAGGAGGCCACTGAGGAAACAGGTTTAACACATTCAGAACCGAGGACCCGGCACCCGGGTTCTTCATAACATTCGCGAGATACCGAGAACCCGGTAGCCGGGTTCATTTTGTACTAGCTATAGACTACTCGGTTCCGCGCAGATGTTTTGATTTTAGGCTTGGTCGTGAATATGTTAAGTATGCCTTAGGCGACAGGCTAACAACCTGTCACTATTCTCATCTGTTTTTTGATAAATGGCTACGAAACGCGATATAGCCATAGTTTTGTCTGTCACATAATAATTCGTGCTCTGCCTAAATAAATCAAAGTTGTGTGTGAAATTCCTAATCCACACTCACTGAGTGGAAATCACAGCCTGAACCCTCTCATACCGAGAGGAGGCCTGTGCTCAGTATTTAGGTTGCATTATTATTCTTAAGATCACAAATAGTTAACAACTATCTCTTAAAAAAAAGTCTGTTTTTCAAGATAACAAAAGCGGATTTCATTTCATGCCAAGATTGAACCAGATTCTTGTCCCCTATGGGTCAAGGCCACCATTATGAAACAGTTTAAGTACTGATATCAGCTACTTCTGATAGGTGCCATTCTCAATTTTATTGTGAAGCTGATGGAAGCCACATACAAAACAACAATAATCTGCTAGGCTACATAGACACGGGGAATTGCACAAATTGTGTGGTGGCCAAAATATGCCACTAATTACCGAAAATCAACAAATTATTTGGGTGCAGTGTTATGTCAGGTTTAGATTATCACATGCCCATTTCTTATGTGGATGTTGTTTGAGGCGACTAAGGAAATAGGTTAAAGTATATGTTAAGCGACAGGCTAGCAACCTGTCCCTATAATATCTCACAAATTAAAACCTAAAATATTGCTAGAAGTGGCTTTAAAACATGAAATAGTCGTGGTTTTGTATATGTAGCACTTTATGTGCTCTGCTTACCCCTTTTGGGTTAACAAGCAAGATAACATATGCAGGTATGTCACTGGTTTTTTCAAGGAATAACATTTGTCCTATCCTTGCAATACAAGAAACCCACAATTTTTTTTTCAGTCTCTAAAACTTAAGCTTGAGCATTCTGAAAGTTGGTATATTGAATTTGAAAAAATATCAGATTCAGTCCATTCGTTACTCCAAGTCAGGTAGGTACTTTTCGATGATTCAAAATGCAAAAATAATAACTCAACTATCACCCTAATTACTCAAGTGAAGTGAAAGTAGTAAAAGATAAAGACTTAAACATCGCTCATCCGAGCATAACACAATTACGCCATTAAAATGCCAAGATTGGTCAGTCCTAATTTGCATAGCAAAAGTTCCTAATTTTAGTAAGACCCTTTGTGGTGTGAAACCATTATAATGCCAACAAAAATACTCAAATTGAGTTATGGCAGCAGCGCAATGCATGAAAACTGAGGATTTTTCTAAACTGTACTCATAGATCTGCACATTCAATAGATTGTGAGATAGATAAACTTGTTGTTAACTTTTACACTCTTTTGTTTTCTTGAAGGCTGTTAAATACTCACATTAATATCAGGATTCCGAGCTGCTAGCCCATGCCCCAGCAGAGAAGTCACAGTGCTCTTTCCCACGCCTCCTTTTCCGGAGAGGATGAGAATTTTGTGTTTGACCTTGGAGAGACGCTCCTTTATTATCTCTATTGCTGGGTCTGGGCCTGCTGCAGCACCTAAAAGAAATATAGAATTAATACAAAATAATTGATCAGTCATATTTATGTAACCACAACATATTTCATCCCAATCTTAGAACTTCTAATAGTCCAGTTGTGTTCTGCTTTGCTACTAAATACCTACCTAGTAAGCAATAGCAAAACAAATAGAGACAATACATTCGTTGATTAATTTTGCAGTAAATTCTAAGCTAATTAGGAATACTGCAAGTATTTTTCAAGTGGGTTTGTTATAAAAAAATGCACACTGATTGTTTTCATTTTAATGGTATTAAAGCGCAAGTCATCCTGGAAGCACGAGATGCTTTGGTTTTGTGTTGCAAATTGTTGTTTACTGATAAAATCCTCGTAAACAGGATTTAAGAGATAGTCTGATAAGATTGTGTATATTGCTAACAGCTTTATTCATGAAAGCTTTTGAAAATGTGTCAGCAATAACTAACTCTTTTGTTGGTGATTGTCAAAGTGTTTTCCCTTCTATATCCAGATTAGATTCAGTTTGTTATTGATATTTAGAGATGTTAAGCAGCCAAGGTTTTTAAACGTACCTGTAGCGCAAAGGTTTTGGTTTGGACACCCGGCGCATGCCGAGGCTTTGCCCGCATCCTCGCTGCCTGTACCGGGGCAATCTACAACGAAACAGCATTTTTAGCATAAAATTAAGAATGACTTAACGAATTACACAACATTAAACTCACGTTGGGGCGCATTATCCGGGACGCTACTCATTATTTTAAGTTTGTGTTACAACATGGACTAAACGCGACTAATGTATAATCGATAGGTGCTCGGGCAATGATAAACAAACAGAAATTAATAAAGTAATGGACCAGAGTACCGAAGTACCACGATCAACTGCATGAATGAAATGACAACTGACTGATGTGACGTTGACGTTGACACTGACACTGTTGACATGACAGCTGTGATATCGCTAGGTTGGTAGCATTGACTTGGTTTACGTTTTGTTATTGCTTCTAAAATTAAACAGAAACAACACGAGCGAAATAATATGTAATAAAAGTTTAACAAGAAAGACGAAAGTAAATAGAAAACAATAATAATAGAAGTTGAATTATTGAAGACATAAATTTACAGAAATACAATCATAGTTTTCAATTAACTCCGTAGTACTTCTACGCCGGTCGTACTCAATAAGTCATTATTTAAAAAAGATCGATCGTCTTTTGATAAATTGTCACTTTCCCATCAGTTTCATAACTTGATTTAAATTATGACATCTTTTTTCAAATTTGAAACCACACCGCATATTTTTTAATGTTAATTTGGTAAAAATCCTTAGCAAAAATCCACAAAATGGCGAAGGAAGTGTCGATGTGCACGGTAATAAAAATGCCCTTTAATATCAATAAATAATAAGAGTGATCCATGGACACACATCTTGTTTAAAGCTTGTCAAGTGTCTAGGTATGGCGGGAGCGTAGCCAACTTTAGCTCACTGATCGCGACTACACAAGTCATCGAGAATTCTGAACACCAAATTTTATATTTCTTAGCATTTGAACCTACCTCTACGACCTGCCTGAGGTATAGGTATTTTACTTTCGAATGCGCTTTAACTACCGCCTTCCCTGCAGCAACTCCAACAATGGAGCCCCGTAAAGGAGACGGCGGGCGCGCCGAGCGTGCCCCCACAGGTGGGCTACTGCTTCCACTCGCCCAAGAAGCACCCCTGGAGGCCCATCATGGGCTACGAAGAGATCGAGGTCACTCCAATGTAAGTTACCTTCGGTATCATAAGAAACTGTAAAGATGCTGTAGCTCCCTAGCGCCACCTACCGTTGAATAGCTGAACTAAACTACTCCATCGCCAACGAAGTTTCGTAGATAAATACAACTTCCGACTTTCTGTTTTAAACTTTCGTGATTCTCACACATATTTATGTTTACGCGGGACTTGGTCAACTCGTGACCACGGTCGCTGTAACGCGGCCGAAACGTCGAGAGGTAATAAAAAAATACAGTGATTAAGTCCCGCGTAAACATAAATATATATGTTTCCGACTTTCTCTCTGTGGATTTCGGTCCCCACATTACATCTGACTGGAGAGAGATTTCACTCTCTTAGCCATTCCTACACGCCCATAACCTAACAAATTGTTGTTTGGTTCGCTCACGTGTTTTATCTTCATCTACTAACTGAAAACATAAAATGTGTGTGATTATTTCCAGCTTTAGCTGAAGCTCATTGTAAAATACAGTTAGGAACTTTGACTTCACTCACTGCAAAGATTTTTGTCATGGTTTTCTCAGGCCGTCCCAGCCCATAACGAACACGATGGTGGATCCCTGCTACACCCCAGCCGGGATGGCAGCGGAGCCCCTCCGCTTCCCCAACCTGGTGACGGGCTTCGACCGGAGCCCCGAGCACGCGGCCCGCGCGGCCCTGTACACGCGCTACACGCAGTACGAGTGGAACCAGAACAGCATCAAGAATTACAACGAGTCTGACGCCAAGAGGAACTTCTCGGAGCGAGTGCGGAACGACATTATGCGGATGCTCAGGTCAGTTTTAGAAAATTAATCACGACTGAAAAAGTAAGTCAATTCTTGAGCTGTGAGTGCTACCGCCATCTATTGCCGAATAGGAGAACTTTTATTGTAACGCCAGGGGCTTAGTGTCTGAAAACAGTAACGTTTAAGCTTTTCCAATGTAACTTATTGACGATGTTAGTGCGTGAACCTTTTCATTGGTTGCCACGACGTCACGACTGAATGATGAATGATGAGAGTTAATCCAGATAATGTATACACGCTCTTATTGTCACAACGTTAAGATCATTATATTATGTCCTTATTTTCGGTAAGTACTTTTAACAGTATCCAATAATTATCTTTATTTTTAGCTCTTTGCGACAACAGAAGCCAGGATCGTGAGTTTTGCGTCAGCTTATTGACTAGTGAACTGTATTTTCAGAGAAACAGACGAAATCGGCACTCAGGGGCAGAGGGACTCCGGTAGGAGGATCGGGGAGAGGATCACAGACACTACC
Organism: Adoxophyes honmai; assembly: GCA_005406045.1. Lineage (NCBI taxonomy): Eukaryota > Metazoa > Arthropoda > Insecta > Lepidoptera > Tortricidae > Adoxophyes > Adoxophyes honmai. The sequence continues at coordinate 105,657 of BHDV01026120.1, forward strand.
TTTTGGAGGAATGAGGCGAGAGACTTGAATATTTATGCAATCCATTAACGTTAGTGAATATTTTTATTACTGTATAAGCTTAAACTGGTTTGAAATTAGGCAATCTAGAGATTATTTTGATTTTAGCGCTTTCTATCGCCGAGTAGACGAACTTCTAATTTCTATTATCACCATTATGGTTGCGAAATTAAGAAGTAACACCGATTTGAACTAACGAAGCATCTGAATTAGACGGCATAAATACAACTTTATACTCACTTCAATCGGGTTTCCCCAAGCATAGGGCCTATCTGGAGAAATCTCTCTTTTGAAGACTCCTAAAAGTTGCTAATCGGAGATTTTGTACTTCGTGCTTTAGCTCAAGGTTTACGATGGTAATTGAGTGTTTAAAAAAGGTAAATATAAAATTGTATTTTACCTTTATCGGAACAGATCAATGCAACTCGGTTTTAGAGTAGGTAGTGAGGGTAGGTTATGGTTATGAGGTAAAGCCCACTACTCCAAAACCTTCCCAAGTTTGATGCCGAGAACACTGCACTGCAGATGCTGTGCTTTGCTGCAGGATTAAAGATAAAGACTATGTTAGCTATCCAGACGGACCTTTCACGAAGTCCTACCACCCGCAACTCTGCAACGCATGTCTGTAGGCTTAGCACAGCAAGACGCGCGAGACAAGCGCGTGGGATAGTCTACCCGTCGCTTTCTGACGTCCCTAGTTAGACAGTGACAGGTATAGTCTCTACATTGCATCTCGCGCTCTGTCTAAGCGGGCTGCTGTTGTAGGTCTCGATCGAGATGGAGCGGCTGGTGGCGACGTGCGAGAAGCTGAACGACACGCGGCGGCAGCTCGAGCGCGCCATCGCCGGCATCGAGGGCCCGCTACACATCGTGCAGGAGTGCCTGTACCACCGGGAGAAGCGCCAGGGTATCGTAAAGCCAGTGCCGTAACTAAGGCGGTGCCAGCGGTGGCCAGGCACAGGGCGCAGACCAGCCCCGGATCTAGGGGGGGGGGCAACCGGGGCACCTGCCCCGGGCGGCAGTTTCAGGGGGCGCCAAAATGCCACCTATTATACATTAGTGTTAATCAAACGCTCACGAGAGGGGGCGCTATATCAAGTTCTTGCCCCGGTTCGGAAAAATTAGCCCCGGTTCGAAAAAATCGTAGATCCGGGGCTGGTGCAGACCCTGGAGAGAAGCAGAAAAGACCAGTCCAGTATGTTAATGTCCAGGGCGCATAAACAAGGCGCTAATTACGGCACTGCGTGAAGCCAGCAGTTCCCCAAGTTAACTGGGTTCCGAGCTCCAACCCACCGTAAAAAAACTGCTATGTTCTGATGTGCAGATATGTCTTCCCTATGTGTTGACCCCTAGCGCCCTCTGTCGTCGAGTAGTAGAACGTAACGTCATATACTTTCAAAAGGTAACGAAGTCGAGAAGATCGCGATCGTTTACATTAATACAATTTTCAACTTTATCTCCATGGATCTTGTCTTGGTTCTCTGTCATAACATCTGCCTTAAATGGATCTTTTTATTTGAGTCTTTTTCACTCTATTTCATTGCATGATCTGCATTTTTAACCATTAAATACGTGCGTTGTTATCTCGTTCGTTTTTAAATATCTGACCAAAACAAAATGATGTATTATTTTCGGGACTCATGTAAGTTTACAAAAAAAGTACCTTTGTTTTGTGTATCTTAATATTCACTATTCTGTCGTAATTTGTGCACAGGATTGGAGCAGGTCCACGATGCGGTGGAGCAGTCTCTCCTCAAAGAAGTGTCCATATTGCGCGATTGTCAGGATAAATTCCGGATGATGCTGGAAAAGGTACCATCGCGAACAGGGATTGTTGAGCCACTTACCTATGTTTGTAACTTGGTCGTGTAATACTAATTCAATAGCTGACATTTAGTCTGTCACATCGGTCATTGATTACACGTCTAAATTGCGAACTGTGGCAAGTGGCTCAACAATCCCGGTTCGTGACTGTACGAACTAATACACTCCTACTACTAGCAATATAGCGACGGTTCTTCGTAATAAAAGGCATTCCATTATACTATAAACAATAGTAGTGAAGCGATGATCATGCTACCAAGTGCTGACTTTCGAACATGGTTAGAGTTGCCCGTCTTCATCATTCTAAAATATCCACAAGATCCATCTCTACGAGTTTAACACATTCAATTTCCCCGTAAAAAATGTTTACATTTTCTTGTTAAACCACCACTGCTTCAGTCATTCACATTTTACAGGAACTTCATCAAAAATTGCATTTATCATTTTAGGTTACTTAAACTAGGCTTGGTACTTAAAGTATACTATTCTAAATGGACGATCTGCGCAGGTGCGTGCGCAGTCCAAGAACTGCCGCGCCACGCAGCACGAGCTCGAGACGGACATGCGCAACAAGGAGTACGCGCTCGGGATCGACTCCATGTGCCACCAGCTCAACAACTTCTCCAAGGTGACTTAGGTTTACAGGCTCTGATAGGAAATGCTATTTTTTATTTATTTATTTTTATTTATTTTATTCAAAACAATAACACAGCATGACAGTTAAACCATAGCACTGTGAAATTCAGATTTAAGTACATAATTAAGATAAACAATATTATGACAAACAGCATTACAAACACAATTTAAAATTAAAAAAAATAAAATTAAACAACAATAATAAATCAAACTTAAAAATCACAAATCGGTCCGTCATCACAAATGGTTACGCTATACGCAGCGTTGCATCGTAAGCTCAATCTGCTTATAGCAGACTCTAACGCCATCTATCATCGGGTAGGTGAACTGCAGACTCCATCTAGTTATCAAATAATGAACTATTTTTGATGTAAAAATCACGCTGCCACTGGCGATGTTTCTGCTTCACCGAAATGAAAATACAACGTAACTTGTAGTAGTTATGTTTTGTCTACATGTATTGCGTTTCTTCCTACTACTACCCTGACCCTGTTCGAGAACCCAAACGTGACGTACCTATGTATGTAAGAACCTATGATGTAGTTGTGGCGACCCTAGTGCCTCCTGTTGTCCATTAGAAGAACTTCTTCCATGAACGTCACATACTATCAAAGCATTCTACATCGCGCTAACGAAGTTTCGAAGACCGGTTGCATAAATGCAACTTCCAACTTTCTCTCTCTAGACTTCGGTCTCAAGGCATAACATCTGCCCGGAGAGAGATCTCTCTATTGGAGTCTTTCCCACATAGTGATTCTTGTTTCCGTCAGGGCCTGCAATTCTACGCGGGCATCGAGCGCTACGACCCGACGGTGTGCGACACGGAGCGCTGGGCCGCCGCCAGCGCCGCCACGCTGCAGCGCTCGCAGTCCGAGCGGGCCAAGGCCGTGCAGATGCTGTCGGGTGAGTACGATTGCACCATTGACTCCTCACCTCACCCACCGTAAAACGCGCTGACACGAATTGTTGACTCAATTAAAGTCTCTATTTAGGCGGTTACTTAATCAGATGCCGGTGAGAATAGTAAAGTTGGAGACGGTGGGGATTTCTTCATTAACGAAGCTTTTGGCTTTGTGTGAAACTTACAATGTGGAATTTTTAAAGATGTAATCCTAGCCGAAACGAATTCGAGTTACGTGCGAATAAAAACTTGACGAAAATTTACGGTTGTCTACTATTTTCTGTAGTGACGAATTAGTGCACTAAGTATGAAATGCTAGCGCAGCCATAATCCAATGGAGGGAGCTAGTAGGCGTGATCTCAAACAATAGGTATCAGTTGTCACAGACGTTTACTTTTTTATAGTTGATCGCCACATTTAATGAATATGGAAACGACATTTTAACTCATACCTAGTTGGCCATCGGGCTACGGACTAGCTAGCTAGAAACATGTTGAGCTAATCTCGATTTAAACTTCAAGAGATAAAGATTAAAAATATTTGCAGACACTGAGAATTTGATCAACGTGTCGGCGACCGAGATCTGGGACCAATGGAGCAACACCAACAGCGCGTTCACGCGCCGCGTGGCCGAGACCATCGAGATCAAGAACAAGCTGCAGCTGCATCTGCACAAGGTGAAACAACCTCTCTCCAGACAAGATGTTATGTTTTGGGAACCGAAGTCCACTGAGAGAAAGTTGGAAGTTATCTTTATGCAACCTATCTTTGAAACTTCGTTAGCGCGAACGGTTTGACAGTTGGTGACGTTTGTGGAAACAGTTCTACTAGTGGACGATACTCGTAGATGGCACTAGGGACGCTACATAACCTCTGAATGGCATGTGGCGTAAAGGAAATATTTTGATTTTGTTTGTTTAGTTGCGTCCATTGCCGCTTGCAATCATGGCAGCAACAATAGCGCCAAATCACAGAATAGATAAGCCAAATACAAAGCGTCTTGTTCGATTGTAGCTACAGCGCCATGACTTTTGTTTTAATTAAAACTTTTGTGAAAAGGCCATAGCCTCAAGTGTTGTCTGACGATGATTTTACCTACCATTCCAGATCCAGCAAAGTGCCGTGTCTATTGTTTTTTTTTTAAAGTAAACCTTACGCCTAAACTGACACAAATTTTGTCCACTCCAGATCCAGCAGGAGATCTTCGACGTGGAGAAGACGCTGGAGCTGCTGAACAAGGCCATCGAGGACAAGCTGCAGCCCATGCGCGTCGCGCACACGCGGCTACAGGCGCGGACCAACCGGCCGCACCTCGAGAAGTGCCGCGACGAGGCGCAGAACAGGTCCCTACCTACCTACTGTAGCATTAAGCCGGCCCCAGACGAGTGTAACATGTAATGAAATTCACCGTGCAACATAACGCGAATTCTACGTGTGGACTACAAAAAATAATCCATCGGCTATCGGTTTTTCGCGCGAACACAAAGGTGCTCGCAGTGCTCGTTCGCTTTGAATTCGTGTGCTGTCCACACTGTTGACGCTAAATTAAACGTTACACACGTCTGGAGCCGGCTTTAGGCGAGTAGGTGACAAGCTGCAGCCGATGCGCGTCGCGCACACGCGGCTGCAGGCGCGGACCAACCAGCCGCACCTCGAGAAGTGCCGCGACGAGGCGCAGAACAGGTATTATTATACCTAACACCGTTGCCATGCCAACAGCTTAATCGTAAAATACGTGCAAAAAGTGGCGGTAGAAAGAGACAGCGATACTTTCAACGACTCTTTATCGTATTATATTCTAGCGATAAGCCTATACATTTTTACGGATGCGGACGTTAAATTTTATACGAAAGATCTACATCACAAATGCGGGTATCCGTAAAATCCTTGATAAAGACGCCCAAGAGCCTATATTTCCCATTTCTTCGACTGTATATTGCTGGGGAGTCGAAACACTTATATCACCATCACTAAATCATTAAATCCCATTTCCACCGCAGGCTCGTCAAAGAAGTCTGCGACCTTCAGGAGACGATGGAAACCCTTCGGTCCAAGATCGCCACCGCCGAGGGCACCCACCAGACGCTGCTGGGCGTCCGCGCAGGCCTAGAGGCCGACTTACGCAACAAGTCCACCACGCTCTTCATCGACCGCGACCAGTGCATGGGGCTGCGACGCGGGTACCCCGTCACGGCCGCCATTAAAGCTTAAAACTGCCTCTAGATGGCGGTAGTGCGAGATGACCAGATTGACAACTATTGAACTTGAAAAATTGTGCTCGTTGAATTTAAATTGTGTGTCCATTAAATTTTGGATTGAACATGAGTTTTGATTGAAATCTTCACAATTATTTTATACAGCATTCAACATTTGCATCCTTAACTAGCGCTAATGAAATAAATTAGCAGTTTCGTTAATAACAACAATTGAGTTCTCGAACACCAAAGTTCACACCGAGACGAGACGCGGCGCTGCGCGCACTTTTTAGTAGTGCAAATCAAAATATACTTTATCTAAGGTATACTCTGCTGTACTGTAAAATGTACCAATGCTCGACGCCTTAAAGCCCAGTAGATGACACCCATCTGTCACCTGTCTTACTACGACATAAGGTTGCAAGTGCCATGTATGCCTTGACCACACGTACCGAGTAGAGTGGCGAGAGAGTGTTCTCGGCCGAGTACTCGGTTCGTGTGTTCTATGAAAACAATAGTACACACGAACCGAGTACTCGGCCGAGAACACTCTCTCGCCACTCTACTCGGTACGTGTAATGAACCCCTTACTAATATTATAAAGCTGAAAAGTTTGTTACTTTGTTTGTTTGAACGCGCTAATCTCAGGAACTACTGGTTCGAATTGTAAAATTCTTTTGTGTTGGATAGATCATTTATCGAGGTAGGACTGATAGGATCGAAGAAACATTGGAAAATGTGGCCAAGATAGGGAAAATTAGTCACTATACCACGCGGACGGAGTCGCGGGCGCAGCTTTCACAATACGATAAGGTTCACATTTCATTGTGCACAGGCGCGCGAGGCAAACGTGGCAAACTTACTCTGAATTCTCACAATGCGGTGCGATGGTGCGGCGCGTTTATTAGTTCGTTAGTCGAAAATGAATCGTAAAAACATCACCGCATTTCATTGCATTATATTTAAAAAATAAAACTTAAAACATTAACAAAGTAGACACTATGCTAGAGACCGATAGGTACTTAAAAGATGGTAAACAATCTTGACGTGTCTTTTTATTTAAACATACACTTTATAAATCAAAATCTTTACATTTTACAATTTAGGTATGAAAAAATCATTTACTTTCATAATTGAATTGTATATTGTAACGATTTTCATTTTTAGACTGTGTATTTCAATAAAAAGACATGTCAAGATTGTTTACCATCTTTTAAGTACCTATCGGTCTATAGCATAGACATCGTAGCTAAATCGTCTGAAATGCATCATATGCGCTATTCTAAACTATTTACACTTAGCATTGACTATTGCTTGACGTATGATGGTACAGGCAGCTTCATGCCCTCCTTAGCCTCAAAGAACGTGTATGAGAGGACAATCTCATCCACAAACTCCATCTGAGGATCCTCGGCGTACTCGGGGTCGATGTAGAAGAATACTGGCATGTCCACCTGGAACACACAAGGATGGATCTGTAGGATGTTCCAGAAATAGTCTACGGCAGTGTTTCCCAAACTTTGTTCTGTCGTGACCCGGTAATTGTCGCACTGGCCCTTCATGGTCCACTTAACACTTTTAAACCCAAGCTACCTTTAGATAAAATATGGTACATTTTTTTAAGTACATTAAAAACGGGAATGTCGCGACCCGGTACTTTAATTAGATGGCCCGGTACCGGGTCGCAACCCGGTATTTGGGAAACGCTGGTCTACGGTATTTAACTTGCCCAGATTTTGTAGTTACTCCAAATTACCCCCACTACTTCAAACCTTGCCAAATTAGATGCCGGGTCATTCAAAAGTCATCAAAATCATTTACTCATTTGCTATCTCAGGGGTCGGTCTGGTTTGTCTGACGATCGTGTTGAGCATTAGTATTTGTGTTGAGTTTTAAATGCCACGTAACTTAGATAGGTACGTACATTTCTATTATACCAGTAGCGCGAGATAGACTCCTTGTCATTTTCTGATATCTGTAGTTAGACAGTGACAGGTACAGTCAAGGACTTTAATTCATAAGCCACCATGGAACCAATTCAAAGTAAACGTCATAGTGACATCCCATTAAGTATCAAGGGAAATCGTAGTGTTTTTTTCTTTAAAAAGGTTCTATGGTGGCACATGAATTAAAGTCCTTGACCGTACGTTGTCCTCGTCTCTCCCTCGGGTCGGTTCACGAGTTATCGAGCTAAACCCTTCGTCACACAGGCGCGGCGAGTTCACCAGGCGTCACTTGGCGCGTTCCTGGCACTTCATCTCTGCTTCTCAAAGATGGGCTGTTATACCTTAACTGTTTATGTATTTAAAACAATGTAAACAATCTTGACATGTCTTTTTGTTGAAGTTGAAATACACAGTCTAAAAATGAATATTGTTACACAGTGTAACAATATTCATTTTTACACTATACAATTCAATTATGAAAGTAAATTATTTTTTCATACCTAAATTGTAAAATGTAAAGATTTCGATTTATAAAGTGTATGTTTAAATAAAAAGACACGTCAAGATTGTTTATATTGTTTTAACTACCTAAACAAATAAGGTATACAGATCTTTTTTTGTATCATTATATAATGTCTTAAGGTGTTACTGATACAAGTCAGGAATATTCTAATCACCTGTTCATGAGGATTGAGCTGCTGCTCTTCGAAGCAGAAGCACTGTATCTTGTTGAAGTACTGGCCGGCCTCGAACGGGATCACGTTGTAGGTGCTGATGCCCGTCACGGGCTTGTCTGTGGGGTTCCGTGCTGTGTAGAAAGCTAACGCTGTCTCACCTGGCAACACCTGCAACATTGACCAATATAAATAAACATCTATACATATATGTAAGACTTTTATTGCAAATAGACTAATTTATTCCAAAAGGTTAATCTTCCAATTAAGTATTCAATGCTATGATGGTCACAAGCAATCATATTTTACAATTTTTTTTTAATTATTCTACATAATATTTATGTTCCTGTGATTGTGTAGTGTTGTAAATAATTCTCTTGACCAAGACACCTGTATTCCCAATGAAGTTGGCAGAGTATAAAAACATTATAATCAAAATCATGACTACTACCTGCACTTCTAGCATATTTCTAGATTTTAAATTAATAGTTACAACAGTGACACGCTAGTCTGTCACTTTAATCATATCTAAAACTGGAAGAAAAAGGAGAGGTGTTATTCAAAGCCCTACACCACATGGTTGGTTCTAAAATACACAAAAGGTTTTACTTCTACTGACCGTGATGTCAGGCTGCTGTGGCTTGAAGTTCCATTGCATGGAGGAAGCTACGTCAGCATTGAACCTCACACGGATGGGCCGATGCTTCACAGTGTTCATCGTGCTGACCACATTGCTCGGTTCAGCCAGGCCTGTTGTTCCACCATAGCTGTAAGCCTACAGGTAAACAATAGTTGCTAAGTTCCAACACATTCCTTTGTACTTTAATAATCAAGAAGTAATTGACACCAATAATTTCATTAAAAATTACAAATTATTTGCAATTGCATTAATAATTTTAACAGGTGCTCTTAAAAATTTTGATAAATTGAAGTTCTTAGAGGTTGTTAACTTGTAGGCAGAATAAATATCCATTTACACCAAACAGGAGAAGGAGGAGTAGAGTAAATGAGAATATTAAATTTTAAGTTGATTTTATTATTTACCTACTAAAAGTGAATGAGATTCAAATGCAATGATCAATGAAGCTTAACTTCTGAACGAAAATTGCAGTCGCGTGATCACGTCCTATGCAATTTGCCCTGTCTGATGCTGAAGTAATTGAGAGTGCATCACAACAGGAAAAAAGTTAAATAATTGCAATGAGGTTATTTTCGTTACCTGGCAGAAAATCCTGTAAAGCGGTACCGCTGCATAACTTAAACCTACGGTCATTATCCCCAAAGCGGCGACATAATTAAGTGTTGATCTTATATTCCGCTTCTGTTCGTGTGCTCCTCTGATAAAGTTGGATGAACATTTGAAAGGACTCAATAATTTTGGAGAAGTCCTAGCAATATTGTTTCTAATTAAATTAACACTGCACCTATTTGTAAATATAAGACGATTCATGATGTAATCTTATATAATTTACGGTAAAGTATTACTTCATTTTTTCAGAAAATTTTATCTGATGGCAAATTGACCGAGAAAACATTTTAAATACATCCGAGAAAAGTCACTTGCTTGTCACTTTTGACATTGACGATTCAAAGGGATTTTTAATGACTCAAACAAGGCGACATTTTTCTTACACTCAGACATCGCAAATATATTGATCAATTTAAAATTATTATTTTTTTTTTCCATGGATATATGCCATTTTTACTACTACGAATATTGGTAATTTGATAACTGTCGTATGGATCGCTCGATCTGTTGGGAAGTGACATCACTAAAGTAGCGTTTACATTTGGCTGTCGTGACGCGTCAGAAGGGTATCGGTTTCATACATTTTGTTCTGTAGCGTTCACACTTATAAGATGCGATCTGTTGTGATCTGTCGTGATGTGTCGCGACAGAAGCGATCCCGATCCGCGACAGATTGGTGACGCTGCGTTCACATTTCGCCGCGTTCACATTTGGTTCACGAAATAATTTACAACCCAAGACGTAAAGAATATAAGGACCAGGCTATTAGATCAACTATTTGGGAAGAGATAGGAGAAAAATGAAACAACCTCGTAAGTGTGAACGGGGTATCTGTTGTGTTGTGACGCGTCAGAGCTGCACGATTGTAATGAGAAAACCTGTATATATTAGGTTTTATTAAACAGAAAACCGTACATGTTGTTGACAATGTCAAATAGATTTCTTTTTAAATCATCACATTCTCCCCTGCATCATGGACCCGATGGTGGTGATGTAGTCGTCCAGATGTGCTGGGCGGCGATGGGGTCTAGAGGAGCGGCGGATGGCGGCGCCGTCTCTTGGCTCGGTCTGCTCCGCGGCAGGGCTGGGCTCATCGGGGTCGTCGGTCGCAGTCTCTGCATCCTCGAAAAACTCTTCGTCTTCGTCTATTGCTCGACCCCCGGCTGGTGCTAGGTGCCTATTTGAAACAATAGACTCCCTTCCGTTCTCTAGTCGGATGCGAGAGTGCTGTGGGTTGGCTTCCAACAATTCGACTTCCTGTACGACGGGGTCGTATTTGCTCGTGCGTTGATGGTTACGCATCAGGATTCTTCCTGGGCAGGCTAGCCATGATGGCATCGATTGGCCGTTGGCCGACCGTCTTGGATGCGAGAACATGCGTTCGTGCGGTGTGCAGTTGATCGCCGTGCACAAAAGTGATCGAATGGCATGGAGTGACGCTGTAAGTACTAATTGCCATTTCGTTATGGCCATGTTGTGTGTTTTTAAAGTTAATTGGATGGTTTTCCAAATAATGCCATTATAGCGTTCTGTTTGACTGTTTCCTTGTGGATTGTAAGGTGTAGTATAGCTGGTAGCTATCCCTTTGCTATGCAAAAAATCTTTTAATTCCTTGGACAAGAACGACGTTCCTCGGTCGCTGTGTACATATGTGGGCATGCCGAATATCGAAAATAGGTCTGTCAATTTGGTTATTACCGTATCAGTGCTAATATCTGGGCATGCGTAAGCAAAAGGGAAACGAGAGTACTCATCGATAATAGTAAGCATGTAGCGGTTGTTATTAGATCCTTCTGAAGGTAGGGGTCCTTTGAAGTCAATGGAAATTCTTTCCAAAGGCGATGTTGCCTTGATGAGTTTCCCTTCAGTTGTGTGGAATTTGGGCTTTATTTCAGCACAAATTGGGCAAGTAGAAGTCATTTGTTTAATATCTTGAACTGAGTACCTATGGGAGATTCTTAGTTCGTACCCAGTGTATCATCCTTGTGACTCCCGGGTGACAGAGAGTGTTATGGAGCTCAAGTAGCCTGC
>BHDV01026120.1:118985-189676 GCA_005406045.1 Adoxophyes honmai
TTCTTTTTCGTCTTTAATATAGTTATAAACATTTGGAGTAACGTGGTTCACCAGCAACTGATATTTTGCAGTATTATCGAGGATATTTTCGTTTTGTTTGATGGCTGTCAGAAAACTCTCGAATGTATTTTTCCAATGTGTCCATAGAATTGCGTTATCCACGTCTGATGTGGGATCTGCTTCGAAGCGGTCTGGGCGTAAATATTTTTCCATTATTTTATTTTTTCTGTTTAATAAATTGTAATGAGAAAACCTGTATATATTAGGTTTTATTAAACAGAAAACCGTACATGTTGTTGACAATGTCAAATAGATTTCTTTTTAAATCATCACATAGAAAAAGAGGTACTTATTGAATACGTACGAGGATAAAAAATAATTTACAATAAAGTATTGCTAAATTGGAGAAAAAACATCCAAAAATAGCTAAATATATGGAAAAAAAGTTGCTGAAATTATCCCAAAAGTTGCTAGTTTTAAGCTACAAATATGGCAACACTGGTCTAGGCGTCACAACACGACAGACAAATGTAAACGGTCGGCGTCACGACAGATCACAACAGCCAAATGTAAACGCGGCGTAAGGCATTCACTTCACTAGTGCTGTTCATCAGTTCAGTGTAGGAATTGCCAGCATTACAATTTTGAGGAAGTAGGATCTCGATAGCACTAATACGTGTTTTTATAAATTATCAAATCACTATTGAAAAACGAAGTATGTACACAAAAATAGAGACATAATAGACTTTTTATTAACTTGACCAAACCAAAAATGAATCTAAATATTTGACGCGAAAGTCTAACGTAACCTGAGAACGTAATGTTATTGACACTTGCGCGGGAAAGTTCGTTTGTAATTCTTATGTTTGTGTACGCTTTCCAAATGTTGAAGAAACGAGTAGACTAGGCGATTAACGTGGGGTAAGCAAGCAACATTTAAATAAAACGTGTTTAATGTCAAAATCTAATTATTTTAATATCACAATTTGGTTAAACCTAGGTGCATTTCCCCTGTGCATCATCGTTTGTATTCTAGCGACAGCTTATGTTTCGTCTTGATGTGTGCATCCGTATGAGTTTTTTGATAAGCTTTATAATTACAGTCTAAGAACGGACACCGAAACATGGGTTCCTTGCCGCATTCGTAAGTGACGTGGCGTCTGTAGGTGCTTTTATGCCTGTATTTCCTCTTGCACTTCTCGCACTCGTAGGACATGTCGTAATGCGACCAATAGTTTTTTGTCTTCATTGGCATAATAGGCATCATGTTTTGCATCATTGTTTTAAAGAATTCAACTTCACCTGAAACAAGGAGTCAATGGTTGTAGTTAAACTCCAATTGATCTATTCTGAAATTTAAGCTAAAAATCTACTTACAGTTAACTCTAGCTAATGCTATTGTAACTTAAGTTTTTCTGACTTCATATCCAATTTAGGACAAGATAGGGCTGTTCATACAAAACCATACAATATCAAATTGAAACATTTATTCACATGCATTTCCAATTAAAAAAGAACAAACCAAACACACTCAATGTCGTTAAAAATACAATTAACATTATATTAAAATTGCGTCTTTCGAACATTGGCATCATTATGTGAACATTGCCTGATAGATATTAAATATATTGAGGTGATGTTAACAGGAACATAGATGGATACAAATCTCAAACCAGTAATTTTAAATACAATAGAAGTAAATGGTGTACTATAGCTGCCTGATAATAATTTGAAGCTACTTACGTATAATCTTGTTTTGATTGGTTTATTGAACAAAAATACTATAATTGACTAATACTGTTAATTCAATTGACTTTGAATCAGATTGAATATAAATTACTTTAGTTTTCAAAAATGGTAACTTTAACTAAAACAAAGCCTCTAAATACTGAGTTCAAATAATGTCATTAATCATTATCCTTAACTACCTAATATCCAAAAACATATTACCTAGTAAATAACCGTAATAATTTACCTAACAGTAATTAAATCTATGTATTTTATTAAAGCACTAAATTCTTATTAGGCTAAGAATCGACTGGAAGATTCTTTGGTTTCAATATTGCGCGATTCAAATTTGAACTTTAACGGTAACTTAGTATAAAATTAACAAATGCAATAATAATTTATGATTTAACAGCAATACTGTACTAATACAATTTTGGATACAAAAAGTTTGATATAGTAGGTATAACACTACATGCTCACGACAATTCACGTGGGGTAAACATGACGCTTGCCAACGGTTATTTTGTAAAAGACAGCCCTCAGGGTGCCCCACGGCATGTCTAACACGTCAGCGCTCGATCTGACGAGTATCCACGTATTTGTAACCTTTTCCATAACATGGTAGTTTGGTATACCTTACGATAATACATTTCTTTGGTAACAAGGAACACACACTTAACAAATAATTATAATAACAAGAACAAGAAAATATAACAATCTATTTAAAATATTGTATAAAATGTCTTACGTATAACTAGTTACATTTGTCTAGATTTTTTATCTTATCAACAGTCAAAATAAAAAAGCTGCCGTTCTGCAAATAGTTACGAGGAGAAACAAAAATTATTATTTACTCATAAAAAAAGTAACGAAACAATGAAAACTTTTACATTCATTTCGCTATATTATATTCAATTATCTCCATCGCCAACTCTGAAAGCGATATTTCCATTGGAATAAAAAGAATGGCGCCATTTTAGCCTAGTGAACTATAAGAATAGGGCACTGATCAAGATTGGGCGATATTTTTTTGGCTTTTAATTGGAGTAGGTAATCTAAATTTTGTAAGAAGACATTGTGTGAAATAATATTCAATTCTACTGATAATTTGAATAAATACTGCCGTTTTATATTCTATGGGTAAGATGAAGTAAACGTTTGTTCGGAATAGTTGCCTTCCCATTGCAAGGATGCGAACACATTCTAGAGGGGCAATTATAGATTTTCCGTACTAAAACACAAAATTACTGTGTCTAATTCAATAAAATTTTTGGCAACAAGAGATTAATTTTCGCGGTTTAAATATAACACTTAGAGCCCCTACATTTCTGACAAAAACAAGCCGGTGGGGCTATCACTAATATCTAGATAAAAATCTTAAGCTAACATTTGTGATCTAGTTGACTGTTAATCTTGCTGGTAGCTCTGAATTTTCATGATTCAGGGGCAAGTAATATCTGTTCTGTAAAATGGTTGTTTGGTTATATCTTCCCTCCACTGTCATCTAGGTTTTTCTTGGTTTGGTTTCTTGCAGTTAAGTAAAAGGTCCAAGGATTTCCACTCATCGAAACATTTAAAAGCTGTAACAGAAATATTTTTTAATAAATTTGAACTTTCTCGTTAATGATTTGTTACAACGTGGTCATCAACAATTAATATTATATGAATGGCTTGCTGATTACTAATACTAATAATAAGCTACTGAATCACCGGATTCTCGTTTCGTATTATGCAAATGTATCCAATGCAAAAGTAGACAAGAGCAATGCTCTGATAGTAAGTAGATACAAAAAGTAATTGTTTTATAGAAAGTCATCAAAACTAAACTGCTTCGGTATAATTTTAAATGTAAATAATATTTAATGAACAAAGCCACGACAATTTTATGGCCGGTCAGACAAATCAGGAACTAAATTGCTTAGTAAAAATTATATTTTTAAAGAAATGTGTTAATATGTACCTAATTGTCGATGACCAGTTTACATAGTTTTAGTGTGCAAGAATACCGAATAATTATCTACTAACTCTACCACATGCCAAGTTAAAAGCTCTTTCAAATTGGTTAAGTACTTAAAAAGTAATAAGTATCAGGTTTAAAAGTATCGTGCAAACCACAACTTTAGTAAGATTAATTGCATGCTGATAATATCCATTCTTCAGTGTTAGTGTACAAAACACAACGAAATTCAATAATTACGAAAGTTTAAACAGATAACATGTTAATAACAAAAACATTAGAAATAAGTGCCCAGGTTAAAAGCCCTTGTTAGTCGCAGTAACGAAAACCTGTTAAACTTTACTGACATTGAGTTTGTACTGGCAGCAGGTCATTCCGATACAAAATCCACCTTCTCCGGTAAATCTTTGTGTAGATGGCGTTCGTGCAACAAGAGATTGTGTTTCTGATAGGCGCGGTATACACAGTAGGGGCATTTGAAACTGGGCTGTTTCCGGCACTCGTACTTTATGTGCCGCTGCAGAGAACCCTTGTGCTTATATTTGTTCCCGCAATCGACGCATTCGTACAGAGTCCACCCCGCCTTCCCGCCGCTCAACCCGGAAGTACCATAACCCAATATATAAGGAGTGTACAACTGTGCAACTGAAAGTAAAACGCAAATAAAAATAAAACGTGCAAATAATACTTAAGCTACCACCGTTACTGTAAGCCAAGCCACCGTCAAATAAAGGAATAAATAATATAGGTATATGTGCTGCCAAGCAAGGATAATGCACCATGTCTCCCATTAATTTGCTTTTTTTTATCTACGGGTATTACTATATCTACCTCCTTAAATAATATATGTATAACATGCGACCTCTTAACCATATTTAAACAATGTTTATAAATAAATTACATCCCGCAAGTATTGGTCAATTCATTTATTAAAACTTTTTTCAAATGAAATTGTAAAATAGTATGTTAACTTGTATAAAATTGACCAGTTCTTGTTTGTACTTATGTATAAATAATATTCCAATTTTATTATAATATAGTCATGCCATATTAGTAATTGTTAGTAGTTGTCCCGCACAATTCGTATACCACCGCTCCGATAAAATGACCATGTTTTGTAAAACCGCAAAATTCAGTCAAATAAAATACAATTGAAACAAAACAAAGTCAAGTATAGCAACTTTATTAAAATACAAAATGGTTATAAAAATACAATCAAATGCATTTAAACACTGTATTTTTCATTGACAGATTACACATATGGTTTGTCTACCTAGCAATATTTGATAGGGAGTTCTTAAATGTAATTAGGTTTGTTCACTAACGTACCTTGATTGTACATATCTCTATCTATTAATAAAAAGCTTCCAATGATACTTTCCTAGAAAAATTGTTTAAAATTCGATTCATAAAACCGTATATCAGCGGATATTACGTTATCACAGCTTTAAAAAAGTTGTACTTCTCAGAAGTTTGTCAATGTATGCTCAACCCTCGAGTAAAACGAATATAAGACAAGTATATCGCACTTTTCAATATTTTAGAAACTGGAACATTTTAAACCCTAATGACTAAAGTTTTGAAGGCACTTAGTTTTATACTGACAAGATTTTGTATGGTTGTACTATGTGAACTCTACATATTGATTGTATGATGGTAACTCCAGCGGATCTAACCTACGACGGTACCATGTTAAAAGAGTACTCTGAATAACAAGTCCTAAATCAACAATTATGTTCATGGTTGTAACGAATTTTATGCATAATTATAACATGGTACCTACACTAATCTTAAAATAATGTCTAAATGGTAATGAATGTGTAAATATTCACTTATTCTATGTGGAAGCTTGTTTGACTCTCAAATATAACATGATGGTATAATTCAATGACATGATAACTTTAAATGGCAGTGTCGTTCGACTCCACGATTCAATTCAACAATTTTAACTAAGGCACTTTATACTATTGCAGGTCTGACCTTACAACCACAATTGGACCCATAGGGAGATAGTTAATTACAGATAAAATCACACAATTGTATCAACAGACATTCGTTTTCAGGAACTACCGAGTTAGTCAATTGTCCACTCAACTGATACGCGGCTAAGAAAAACCCTAAATTAAGGCAAAATAAATGCATTAGACGTAAAGAGATCTAAAAATAATTGAAAAAAAAAATTAACTTAAATGAGTATTACAATATAATGGAACATGCATTATGGCAGAGAACTAGAGCTTGCTAACTAAGCGATAATAGCTTCATTTTATTTAAAACTAAGATATAATATAATACAATTGCACACAATGAACCATAAATAGTTATTTCAGCAAGTGATTGTGCAAGTCTAGATTAATATAGTACGAAAAAAATTAATAACCACATTCATTCACACAATCAAGGCTTAATAGACTCATTTAATTTTGTACTGTATAAAAATTACATCATCATAATTTATAAAAAAAAACTCTACTAAAGCGGGCTACTGAAATTCAGTTTTAACTGCGCAGTTTTAATTGTACAGTTAAATCGTAAGTGTGTAACAAAATTTAAAACTGAAGTCCAACTGAGCAACTATACCTTATTCACAGAGACAAATTAATGTGGATTTAAAAAAATGCAGTGTTCAAACTTTGACAAATTGTAACTTCATAAGATTTTTTCGTACAATTCCATGTGTCAACCTATTATTTGTTAAATGGCTGAAAGATAAATGAATATAGCGCAAACCTAAAGTTTCACAAGTAAAGATTAAATTATGTGTCACTTAGGGTCGTGCAAAAATATCACTTTTACATGTGAAATGTCAAGTGAGAGGGAGAGAACACACTATGTTATGTGAGATTGAATGAGAAGACTATTTAACACCATTTATCATATTTATGATGAGGAATAAATATAACGATACTAGTATAAAAAAATGAATGGGGAGACTGAGCAGTGTGAGCAAAATCATAGAAAGTTATAATATCTGTTGAATATGATTTTTAAAATAAATATATTCAAGCCTTTCGATGAACCGGATAAAGACTAAGCTGATGACGAATAACGTCAAACGTAGGGTAAGGGTAGATAGGCAGGTAATACGATATGTCGACAAATACACTTGCCAGATAGTCTCCTTCGAAAACAGACAAAGCAAAGAAATTGATAAACGCATTGAAAATGCCTGCAGGAGCTACTGGTCCATGAAAACGCTAATGAAGTGCAACATTACCCTTAATCCTGAAGCGCAAACTCATCGACATGTGTTTCCTGCCCGTCCTAACCTACGGCGCTCAGACCTGGTCTTTGACTGAGGCCCAGAAGTCCAAAC
Organism: Adoxophyes honmai; assembly: GCA_005406045.1. Classification (NCBI taxonomy): domain Eukaryota; kingdom Metazoa; phylum Arthropoda; class Insecta; order Lepidoptera; family Tortricidae; genus Adoxophyes; species Adoxophyes honmai. The sequence continues at coordinate 125,987 of BHDV01026120.1, forward strand.
TCAAGATTTGCTCACGAGCTATGGAGCGCAGTATCCTAGGTGTTCGAAGGTCTGATAAGATCAGAAACACTGAACTTTGCTCTAAAATTCAAATTGTCGATGTGGGGATGACCGCCAAACTGAAATGGGATTGGGCGGGACACGTCTGCCGCATGCATCCGGACCGCTGGGCTAAAATTGTCCGTGAATGGGTCCCATGTGACGGGTATCGGAGCAGAGGCAGACCAAAGAGGAGATGGCGGGACCATCTGACTGGCGAGATTTGTCAAAAAATAGAGACGAATGGAAAGTAAAAGGGCAGGCTTTTGCCCAGCAGTGAGACACTCTACGAGCTACATGAAAAAAAATCAAGCACAAACTCCTTATCAAACTGCGTTTTCTTAAAACCTATCCCACAAAAAATATTAATCGTTCATATCTTTTTCCTCGCTTGTATGAATAGGTAAGTTTAGGTTCAATTTCACATAAATAGATATCGAAGTAGTATGTATACACTTATTTATTACATAACTATCAGTTTCGTGGCCCTTCATTTGAAATTAAAATAAAATTTAGAATTTCAATTTTTAATTAAAAAAAAAAAGATGGTGAAGTTGCGAGAAGCTAGCTTGAAATTGATTAATCACTTCCTGAAATATTTATTGTTCATTATCTGAAACTATGTATAGAACTTAAACACTTAAAAAACTTTTACTCAAGATTTGCTGCATCTCCATGAAAACTTGAATTCAATATCTAACTATATCTTGGCAAGCTGTACTCCTCAGATCTTATGGTAATCTGAATTTAAAATCTAATTTTTAGAATCTATTTGTTCATAAGAAGCCTGTTAACGATGCTGATAAGATAGTAACTGGAATTGGTAACAATTTTAAACAATTAGGGACAAGAGAAAATATCTTACGCTTTTAAGTCGACCAAAGCTCCAAACTACGAAACTTAGTCCTAATACAGGAATGATAAGTTTACACAATAAATGCTGTACATTAATATAAAAGAGTATAAAGCGTAACTATACACATCACTTGATCTTAACTTATTGTATAAATGCAACAGTTGCTGACACTGTTGCAAATAAACTGCAACTAGTGTGAATACTATGAGTAACTCGTCTTTTGTGGTATCTTATTGTTCATCACTTACTGATGTAAGCTCGAAGGTAACGATTAAAGGCACCTTTTGTGACCTCGCGGGAGACGATTACATCTAACGTGACTGTCTCATGCCACTATCACAAACAGATTTTCATCACAATTATCACAATCAGAAAAACTTCGGATGTTGATACGATTCTAACTTTACCAGCGCGTTTTACTAATATAACTTCACGTACGATTTATAAACTTTAAATATAACATGAAAAATTGGTTCTTAACGTTAAAAAATGTTTCAAAATTCATCAAAAAGACTAAAATATAACACTAACATCAAAAACTGATTTTCAAAATTCTTATAAAAATATGGAGTATTCAATAGTGACTATGGTGCGGTGTCGCTTACGTGCAGGCGTCCACGTTGTCCTGCTTGATGTACTGGTCGGGCTTCATGTGCACCTCGCGGTGCATGCGCTCCATGTGGCGTGCGATGTGCATCTTCTGCTTGGCGCGGTAGACGCAGTAGGGGCACTGGAACTGGGGCTCCTTGCCGCACTCCCACTTCTGGTGGTTGCGCAGCGAGGACTTGAGCTTGTAGACGCGGCCGCAGTCGGGGCAGGAGAAGGCGGGCTCGCCGGGCGCGGGCGGCAGCGGCGCGCCGCTCACGCGCATGCTGGCCACCAGCGGCAGCGCCAGCCGCGCCGACCACTGCTCCCACGACAGCCCGCCGATCCTAGTGAAAGACACGTCTTCCGGCCCGCCGCCGCCTCCTGAAATCGCCAAACGCGTCATAATATGGTCACACGCGAAATCGCACGAACACGCAACATTCAACATTCCCGTGTGGTTAAACAGTTACAAGCAATAACTTATACATGTTATATACATAATAATATAGTATATATTATATAAAAACAAAGATACACATATATGATATAGAAGATAAAACTACTGTGAGGTTCCACCGAGTGCTGTGATGAAAGCTTTGCAAAGGAAAAGTAAAAAAAAAGAACAAAAAAGGAAATCAAAACGTTTATTTTGATGAATAACTCATTGTTTGCGAAGACGTATCGTCGCACGGCAGTCCGTTTGCTGCTCTATATGTTACAATCTTAACCGGCTTCACTCATTGGGTGATCGCGCGATGCTAAGAAATGGTGTTACTGGACCGATACGGTTCTATGCACTGCTATTGCTACTCTAACAAGTTTGTTACTTAAAAGTAGTCGCCCGACCCATGGGTTTTCTTGTCTACCTGAAATTTTTAATTATATTAGTATGAACGAAAAAAGGAAAACTATTGGTACATGCGTCGAAAAAAGCGGCGTTTGATTCAACACGTAACATGCTAAACATGCATAGTTAACTAAGTGTAAACATAGTATCATAACAAGACTTACCAACAACAGTAACAAATAAAATAACATTTAAATAAATCCAGTCAAAAATAAGTTCTAATCTAGAGGTGCTACATTTAAAATATGTAGTTCCATTATAAAATAAAAACACAATCATCATATATATTACAGCTATATTTGATTAAACTTTTCTACCAGATAAACCCCAAAATATTCATATAAAAATCACACTAATTAATCTTAGTCTTCAATAACATTAACAATCAAATGTAACGTCCTAATATTCAGTTTGAATCATGCTGCACAACATTCAGTACATAGGGAGCGTAATAAATATGATATGATGGGAATATTGCAGTTTTGCATGCTTTGCATAATGACTTGAATGCTCTACAACAAATAACACCTCTTATTTCTTACCATCACGATAAATAATCTAATACTGACTTTGGTCATAGCTTGTTATCCTAGTTTAACAAAAATATCAACAGTCAATATGTTAAACAAAACTTGATTAGGTTATTGCAAAATAAATATCAATTAATATCAAACACTTCATAAAATTTTGAACACATTTTCTATCCCAGTTTACCGAATAACAACAATATCAAAAACACCATAGTATTACAATATTATAACTACAGGTAACATTGTAGGCACATTATGGATGAGCTTTGATTACCTAACTGTGAGAAAACCAATAGATTCTCTTGCTTTACACTTGATGGATTAGCCTCAGCTCACTTTCAACAATTCATTTCATTAGTCATTTGAGAGATCTATTGTTTTCATCCAAAAGACTGCAAAAGCAGTCTGAACATTATCCTAAATACTAATAAATAAACAAATTAAATTAACATAACTTTGGGTTTTCTACAAAAGGTGTATAATTAGGAAGACAAGGTAATGGTCCCTCGAATGTTAAGACTAAAAGAAAACAAACATGGTCGATAATAAATTAAAAGAATTAACAACAATTTGGCTATCTGAAGCAGACTAACACACACTTGACCACCGTAGAACTTCTCTACACAGAAAGGAAAAATATAACCTACAAAACAATAATATACTTTAACATTACTAAATATATTAGCTAATCATTCTAATATCATTGCACTACGATTAATAAATTTGGAATTACATATTCCTTAAAGGAATGATAGTTTATTATAAAACTAGACAAATTCGAGCTAATGAATGGAAATTTATTGCTTCTGTCAACTTGATAATATCAGTATTCGCTACGCGTCGCAACGACATTCTCAATATATTATTTTATATTTTACCGATCTGTAATAACAATGGATGCGGACTCGATCGATCGACCGGGGTCGCCTATCTCCGAATAAAATACTTAGGGTCAGTCTTAACTACAATAGTAAACTCTAACAAAAACAACAAAATTAACGCTAACGCCGTTAGGGAATGTGCACATTAAAACTAATCCGTGTATATAAAACTCTTTTAACGAAAAGTGTTAAAATATAAATAAAATTATTGCAGAACCGATTTGGTTAGGTATCCACTTTGGTCGATTGTGTTAGGTTAAAACTAGACGGACGTCTTCTTGTTGCGGCGCACCTTGCTGGTGGCGTAGACGTACCACTCGCTGTTGTGGTGCTTGCGGATGTGCACGCCCAGGTTGCCGCGCTGCTTGGCCTTGTACGAGCAGTACGGGCACTGGTGCGCCGGCGGCTTGCCGCCGCACTCCACGTTCTCGTGGCGCCGCAGCGTGGACTTCCAGCGGTACTTCTTGCCGCAGTGCCGGCACTGGAACTGGCGCGAGGCGTCGTCGCCGCTGAGCGGTTCGCGGCGCGCTTTGTCGCGTTCCGAGTCTTGTTCGGAGTCGCGGTCGTAGTACCCGTCCGTGTCGTCGGGCAGCACGATGTCGTCGGTGTCGTCGTACTCGGCGTCCGAGTCGGGCTCCTCCTGCTTGGGCGGCGCGTTGTTGTTCTGCAGGAAGGCGCGCTGCAGCAGCGGCAGGCGGTAGGCGGGCAGCTCGGCGGGCAGCGCGGCGGGCAGCCCGGCGGGCAGGCAGGCCGGCACCAGCGCCGCCAGCGACGACGCCTGCGCGTGCGCGTGCTGCGCCGACAGCAGCGACAGCAGCGCCGACGTCACGTGACCCTCCTTGTGCGACTCTGAAATCCGATACGTTTAACATGTTGCAAAATAATAAAACAAAAGCGCGACTACTGACGATTCGAATGTTAATACTACCAGAGGCTAAAATAAAATTAAGGAACCAAAGAAATGCGTTATAATAATAAATTAAAAAATAATCTCTGTTAGAAATCATAAAAGGCGAAGCTTCTAGTTCATGCAGACATGCACAATCCGAGTGACTCAACTTTTTAATTTTCTTCCCATAAGAGTGGAACGGGCCGGGATCCAGGCGGGCGGTCGAAATGAAACGCCCGTCAACCGTTATCGAGTAGTTTAATAAGGTTTTAAAAAATATCAAATATCATTCAGTTATCATATTACATAGTATACGAGGCTCATATAAAATTCACGTAATTCAATATCATCTAAGGAAGATCGAGAGTGATAGTATTAAGGCACTAGTGTAAAGCACTCGGCAGGGCTTAGGTCAGTCGACGCGGATGGGCTTGGCGGGCGGCGGGCTGGGCGAGCGCGGCGGGCAGCGCTCGGGGTGCTTGCGCTCGAGGTGCTTCTTGAGCTCGTTGCGGCGGTGCTTGCTGTAGGCGCAGTACGGGCACTTGTACTGCGGCTCGCGGCGGCACTCCAGCGTGATGTGCCGCACCAGGTTCTTGCGCGCGTTGTACAGCCGCCCGCAGTTGGGGCACTTGTACTTGTTGCTGTCGGTCTTGTACTGCGCGCACGGCAGGTTGGCGGGCCGGTCGCCGCGCGGGAAGATGTTGTAACGCGACTCGGGCTTCTCGGGCTTCGGTTTCGGCTTGGGCTCGGGCTGCGGCTCGGGCTCGCGCGGCGCCGGAGGAGCGCGGGGCGAACCGCGCGCGGGAGACAGCTTTTTGTTCTCCTTGGTTTCCTCCGGCGGCGGCAGAAGCACGTTGGGCGAGGTCACGTTCTTCAATACTGCTAGGGTGGTCGCGGTCGGCGGTTCCTCGACCATTCTTTTACTACGCGTCACGACTCTGTTCGGCATCGGAGCTCCTGAAAGAGAAAAAACCAAATACAGTCCACCTCGTCCACCTGTGAAAACGAATTATTTTATGATATTGAAAGCGTAAATAAAAACAAAAGTCACGTAAAGAAAACCGTGTATTAAAAAAAAAAACAAAAGTTTAACTGATATAATATAGCAACGACGATTTCGTTTTAATAATCTAACAAAAAAAAAACTTCTGTAAATAAATCTCAAAACGCAGCCTTACTACCTAATCACAAGTAAATCGACTCGATAACGGCGGAATGCAGTTATTCTACAATAGGTCTGCAAACTCGTAGCAATAGTCAACAAATATAAATAACTACTACTACTTTACATATTTATTAATGTAATAGGTTCGAGATCAAGTTTTATGAACTAATTAAATAAATGCTGAGCATCGGCATTTATCCTAAACAACTAGGTACATCCTAAGAAAAAAACAATAGACATAATTAAGAAAAAATAGATGAAATACTTTGATGGCACCAAATAGTTTGTAACATTGATAACATTTTAGGTTAAACTATAATAGTATTCAGTCTAAAACAGAAAAGAAAAAGTGAAAACAATCAAAAACAAGGAAATGTAAACAGCTTTCAGGAATAATCAAAACGTTAATGGCTTTTTACGGTCTTCCTGATATTCCTCCAGCCAGTTGGGATGTTTTTGGGCGATATGCGAAATCAGAGTTTTCTTTTGGGAATACTTCTTGCCACACTTCTCACAGCCGAACTGGGGACCCGTGACGCATTCATATTTTTCGTGTCTCAGTTTATTTCTTCTATATTTGTACAGTTTTTTACAAATGGAACAGGAAAAACGATTATCTTTGTCGGCATGGATCGGTTTCCTTCCCCTTTTTTTAGGCGGTAACGCCTCTACTTTGCACTTAGGTTTTCGTCCTCTTTTTTTGTATTTTCTCTTTACGATCTTCGTTACAGTTTCTATTTCTGGGTGCTCTTTTTTAATTTTATCTCTGTCTATTTGAGTTACTAGTTCTGAGCTCTTAAGGTACCCACGTGTTAATGGAAAAGGAGATTTGGCGTAATGCAGGTCGTTAATGAGAGCTATGGATGGTTCTGGAAGGGCAAAAGAATGAAAAGCGATAATAAAGTAATATTCCAGATTGATTGACGAAGAATTCTACAGATCAATAGAAACAAAGGAAAAGTTTAAATCACAAGATCTGTAAATGACTTGAAGAAGGTAAAGAAATATTATCAGTTAAGTATTTGTAATTACAGTTGCACCATTGAAATGAGTGAGAAGGCACTGAGAGTTTGTTACAAAGCATGGAAATGGTTTGGCAGTAATTTATGTGACAGGATGTTGGTGGAAAAAGTTTAATCTAACTGGCTGATTTAATCCTACACTTATAATAATGTACCTCTGTATGCGTCTCCGTCATTGCATCGAATATTTGATCGGAATTGTATAGAACATAGCAGGAATGTTGCTAAATGAAATGCGCATCCATTAGTAACAGGTTCTTTACGTCGAGGGACATGCTTTCAATAATCTCGTATAACTGTAATTTAGCCTAGCTTGAGGTCGCTGATGTTTTCGTCTAAAGAACATGCACAATAAATGAAAAGTACGCTTGGTATTTAAATAATCACGAATTTTTAATAATGAATAAAACATGATTGCCTAAAAAAAATCTGCAGTGAAATCACATGTGAATGCAAAAAAAATACAGAAATAATAAATAAGATAAATAAGCCACATTACCATCAAACTACAAAATAAAAATTAAATAATCAGATTTACCTTATTTCGTGAGCCGCTCCCTGAAGTCACAATCCAATTAACTCTTCTATAAACAAATATTTAATTTTGTAATAAGTTGCATCACGCTATCAGTGCCAAAGTAAATCCGTCCACGTTGTTTTAGCCGCGGCAAGAAAACGCGCAAGATACGTAAATCTAGCTTTCAATAGCCAAATAAGATCCGAGGGTGAAGTGAGGTGTTGTGCACATTTATTATGAAATTCTATTGTTTACAAATAAATACGTGTAAGTATAATAAATATGAAAAAATTTACTTACCAATAAAATGAGCCATTCCACTCCAAATTAAGATAGAAAGTTAGCACTATTGAGAGTTAATAATTGTTACAATATGCAATCTAGTATAATACCATATCTATGAATAGGTCTAGTAAGCATGCAGTGATCTAGCGGCCTGCCCCACGCCCAACACAAAGCGAGTACACATCAAGTCATACACATTCATGTGGACATAATCAGAAACAGCCACTTACCTTATCAGTTACCTCACCTTTTAAAAAGGCTACAGTGATTTAAACAAAACCTTTAAACCAATACCTTTACCTGTTGCACTGAAATATTTTCAAGTTCATAATGGATACAGAAATATAAATTGTGATAAGATTAGTAATTTATAATATTAATATTAGATACTAATTAATATATGGTTGATTTTCACATGTGAAAACACTAGCACTCTTATATCTGCCGTCGTGAAATATAATATTTATATATAACAAGATAAATAGATTATTTAAGCAATGACTGTTTATCTCATTTCAAATTATGGGAAGACATTGCGCATTTCATCCGTTCCTTAGACGTCTGAGACAATGGACTTCAGTAGCACATAGAAAGAGAAACAACCGTTTTTTAATTACTCAGTCTCGAATACAAAGTTCGTTGTCCCAGAATATCAAACTCAAGTCCCAAGTAACACCTTGCGTCAGCAGCCGAGTAGGCAGTAGGCACTCGAGAAGTGACGCAAGATGTTTCAGCTCGCGGCGCGGGCGCATCGCGGCGGTGCGCCCGCGCCGCGTGCGTGTCGTGTGTGCGGCTTACCTTGCGAATCTCGGACACTGTCACTCGAGTTCATAATTTCATCCTGAGATCTTTCCATATGCCATTGAAAATCTGTAACGAAAGAACGCACACATTAATACGGCGTCTTGTGCCGTTAGCACGGGTAGATGGAAATTTCAATGCATTGTGTCTGTGACAAATTTGAATAATAATAGAATATTTAGTGGAAGTTATGATCTTGTTACAATGTCAACTTGCCCTTGCCTCAAGATCATAAGCTTGATACTTAGATTTTACATAAACTATGTACTTGTTACTAAATTACTACTTATGAAGGTTCTTTAGCAACAAGACATGTTATTTCCGACTTCTTTTATTTCAACTTAGTCACATACTTAGTTTACTTTATGAAGGTCTTGTGTAACATAGGCAAGTTTTACAGTTATTTAGTTGTCTTAGAAATAAATAGAATTACTGTGACCAGTCCCTTTCCATTGACATAATCTGGTCAATTATGGAAAGTCCCTTTTTTTAAATTAGTTAAAAGAGATTTTGGGTCTAATACACTATGGGAGCACAGTCATAGTGTTAACTGTATGTTCTATCGAACCCTTTGATTTTTGACCCACCATAGAACCTATTTACAGAAAAGGTCTTTATTAAGTTTATTGTGACGTGTTTACGATGGATCACAAGAGACGATTCTTGGAAATAGGTTTTAAGTACGCTTTAAGCGACAGTTTAGCAATCTGTCCCCATTATACCTCTTTCATCTACACTAATATTATAAAGAGGAAAACTTTGTTTGTTTGTATGTTTGTTTGTTTGGTTGTAACGAATAGGCTCAGAAACTACTGGACCGTTTTCAAAAATTCTTGCACCATTCGAAAGCCACATTATCCACGAGTAACATAGGCTAAATTTTATTTTGAAAAAAAGAGGATTCCGTAAAATATTTGGGTTTAGATATCTACATCTACACTAATATTCTGAAGAGGAAAATTTTGTTTGTTTGTAATGAATAATAGGCTCAGAAACCTACGACCCCAAAATCCGAAATTTACGCGAACGAAGTCGCGGGCGGAAAGCTATTTATTTATAAAGCTGAATACGTGTGTACGGTCTTGACATGTACATTACTCGAAATCTAACTTGGCAAGGTTATAGGTGAACTATTCGGCATAAAACTCGCCACGAATTTAGAGAGAGGGAGAGCCAGTTCGCGCAGCGTTTTTTTCAGCTAAAAGCGATGCGTGAATTTACTCTCTCTAAAATCGTGCCAAATTGTACGCCGAATAGAATAAATAGTAAGGAGTAAGTTAGCGCATCGCTTTTTCCGCGATAACTTCTACTACTCCAACCTACAAGACGGACAGGCGATCTTATTAAGGTCCCCGGAAGACGCTGGATGCAAGTCGCTTCCAACCAGTTCTTATGGAAGTGTAAAGAGGAGGTCTATGGTGTGGTGTGCGTTTTATGGCTGTTATGATGATGATGATGACTACTCCAAAACCTTGCCAAGTTATTTACAACGTGTTACAAAAATACGAGTAAAGCAGAAATGGGGTAAGTTCCATTATAAGTAAAAAAAAACATTACCTAGGTAATTCCTCTTAGAGCTAATTTTTCAATCACCAGATAAAACATATCTGTCCGATAAAATGTTGGCTGTCACTTTTCTTTTATATGACGCGAAAAAAGAATAGCAATATTTTTAACTGCCAGATAAATTTATCTGGTGATTGAACAATCGGCCCTTATTGAGTTTGCAAACCTTTTTTAAGGAAAAATTTAAAATCCGTCAATAAACTCTGTTAAATAATCTGTGATAACTTCAGTTGTATTAATGGACGTCTTTTGGCTGAAATGATGATGATGATGACTTACTGCGTACGACGTCGTTGTGAGCTACGGCCGGTTGTTCCTCTGCCTCCTCGTCCAGTGTGAGATCCTCGACTCCGTCGCGAGTGGCCTCCTCCTTGCAGGGCGGCGGGTCGTCGCCGTTGCCGTGCGGCGGCTCCGGTGCCGGCACCGGAGACAGCGACATGCGGCGCTTCTTCCGGCGCCGGCTCGGGCTTATCGAGCCTTCGCGGCTGTCTATGCTCCCGTCGCGCGCCTACGGACAACACATCACTGGTTATAATTGACTGTTAGCCTAAAGGCCGGTCGCGGAGCACAGGAGTCGAGCGAGCAGTCAAGTGCACTTGAGCACATGCGTCGCACTGTGCGAGCGTGAGAGCATTATTACTGCACGCGTGCGACAGAGGTTGATATCAGTGGTTCAGATAGATTACCAAGAAATATTACATATGTATTTTTGTTATTCGACAAACAAAAAGTGACATACAGCGCATAAGTTTCGCGTTTTTGCCTAGGCGCGACGTCACAAGCGCCTTTGTCGATATTTACATACATACATATTCTCACGCCTGTTTTCCCATAAGGGGTAGGCAGAGCACATTGAATTAAAAAATCCGAATTCTATTTGTTGATGTTTAGTTATTATTATTAGATAACCCAAAAATCACGCGTCTCATATTTTTCCGTAATCTAACTAACGGACTAATTACAATTGCATATTTTTACCCCGTCGACATCCCTATTGAAACTAAGCAGTTGTATATTTAAAGATAGAACTCCCTTACTCCAGCGTTTAAAGTTTTTAGCCTAAGGCCGGCCACATACATTCGGAATTTTTCCATTCGGAATCCCGAATCGGAAAATCGAACGAAGTCAATCCATACAAAATCTATGGACCGCCACACACATTCGCAAGCTTTCCGTTCGGAATTCCGCACGGAATTTTTCCGAATGTGTGTGGCAGTCCATTGATTTTGTATGGATTGACTGCGTTCGGAAAGCCCGATTCGGGATTCCGAACGGAAAAATTCCGAATGTATGTGGCCGGCCTAAATAGCGGCGCGTGCGCCTTATGGCGCCTTCGCGGCTGTCTATCTATGCTCTGTCGCGCGCCTACGGGGAACACATCACTGGTTTTAATTTGCTGTGTGTTATGTTAGGCCAAATGCCGGTCTCGGAGCAGAGAAATTCGTGCGTTGACCCGCTGCTATCTATCTCTGTTGCACATACATACATATACTCACGCCTGTATTCCCAAGAGGGGTAGGCAGAGCACATGAATTCGAAAATCCAGTGCCACGTTTAGCAATTTCAGGGTAACCAGATGGTTAAACGTGATATTGCAGTGACAGGTTGCTAGCCCATCGCCTTTACACGTTTACACTAACCTTTTCCCAGAGTCGCCTCTTACGACACCCACGGGAAGAAAGGGGGAGGTGCTATTCTAACCTAGCACCACACAGGGTATTGCACTCTGTTGCACGCGTGCAGTAATAATGCCCTCACGCTCGCACTTGAGCACGTGGGTCGCCAAATAGGGCAGACGACTAATAAATCTGTGTAGCCTACCAAATTTAAAATAGTTAATAGTTGTATCTTTAAAGATAGGATCCCTTTACCCCCCCCCCCTTCCCCCCGTTTAAAGTTTTTAGCCTAATGATACCAGATGAACAACTTTTCATAAGTGAAACGTTCATGTTCTTGTTTATTATGTAGTGGATGGACACCCACAATATCCGCAGGGTGCCATTAGGGTTGCCAACTTTTTTTGGACCCAATATAGTAGTTTTGACTTTAGAACCCATAAAAATATAGTAGTTTGGGAATTATTAATAAAAAATATAGTAGGTTTCAAATAATATTTAATTATTTTTTAAACATATATTTTTTACTGCTTTGAGCTTTCATTAACAAATTTTTGTTTTTCAAGAAATTGTCAAAGCAATACAAGCACTGCGGGGTGTATGTAAATGTAAGTAACATTTTCGTTCAGAAATATTCTGAAAGTGTGATAAAAAAATAGAAACCAAGTTTAGCGACTTTGATGATAAAAATATAGTAGTTTTGCCTACTATATTTTATTTATAAAAATATAGCAGTTGGACCCCTAATATAGTAGGATACTATATTATATAGTAGGGTTGGCAACCCTAGGTGCCATCCATGCTAGCTACGCCACTGCATACGAATTTACAAATGGAGCATACAAAACGCCCCGTGGTGTGTCGCGTTTAGACTTCACCATTTTTCTTCCGTGAGTGTCGTAAGATGGGACTAAGGAAAATAGATTTAGGTGTAGTAAATGACAAGCAACACAAGACCGAGAGTTGTGGAGGTTAAGAGGGGAGGCCTTTGCCCAGCAGTGGGATACATCTACAGGCTAAGAAAAAAAAAAAAAAAAAGACAAGCAACCAAACCTGTTACTATTATACCTCTTTTATCTAACTGCGAACCTAAAATTTACACTAAAAGTGGCCATAAAGCGTGTCATACTCTAAGTTTTGCCTACTTAACCTGTCGTCTGCGTTAGATAAGGATCCCAAAAGTACTCGTCGTATGTGTATGATAAGGATCAGTATCATACGACCTTTTTGAATTTTTGCGAGTCAGGATCCTTATCAAACGCAGACATACATACATACATATTCTCACGCCTGTATTCCCAAGAGGGGTAGGCAGAGCACATGAATTCAAAAATTCAGTGCCACGTCTACACTAACCCTTTCCCAGAGTCGACTCTTACGACACCCACGGGAAGAAAGGGGGAGGTGCTATTCTAATCCGGCACCACACAGGGAACACACAGGGAACGCAGACGACAGGTTAATTTGGAAATGCAGTCGTGATATATGTGTGAACGGTTCTAGAAGCAGCCATGGAGGCAAGCACTATTTAGGTATTTGGCTACAAACTCAACAAACTCCACTGATGATGATGATGACAAGCAAGTTAGGTTGTCGTCATTGTTGAGCACTAAGTGTTTAATGTCTATTGATAGTGAACATGATAATTCTTGCTATTGTATGTAAATTATGACATGAAAGAAAACATAAGTGCGAGTCGGACTCACGCACTGAGGGTTCCGTACAAACCGACTACAACGCCATCTAGTGACAGATTTTCGAACTAATGATAAATTTTAATTTTATTTATTAAAAAAAACTACTTGGTTGATTTTGTTCAAACCAATTTTCGTTGATAGTTTTTTTAGATTTATCACTCTTTTATTTTAGAAGTTAGAGGGGGGTTAAACCTCAATATCATTTTGGAAGAGCTATCCATAGATACCCCACACATATGGTTTTTTTTTTCCTTAGAAAACCTGCGATCAGTCGTGTAGACTATAATCAGGTATGTTGAATGTGGTTGGGATTTGGCGACATAGAGCCACTGCTCCATCTCTCCTTATCAAGGCAGCACTTCAGCTCGCTTGAGTCTTCTAACCGGGTTTGGTTGCAGGAGCACAATCGATAGTGGGTTTGGGTGTGCTGTCAAGCGGACCTTGTACTTGGCAGTGTACATATGGGTTTGATGAAAATTTTTTTTTTTTAGTTTCTTTTTCATGTATGGGGAACCCTAAAAAATTATTGCTTTTTTTTTAAATTTTGTGTCACAACCTTAATGCGGTTTACAGAACACATTTACTCACCAAGTTTTATTAGTATAGTTCTCATAGTTTCGGAAAAAAGTGGCTGTGACATACGGACGGACGGACGGACAGACGGACAGACAGACAGACATGACGAATCTATAAGGGTTCCGTTGTTTTGCCATTTGGCTACGGAACCCTAAAAATGAGCTAGTGAACAAAATAAAATCAATTAATAAAATTGAGCCAAAGAGAAATTAAGGGTTCAGTATCATTTGAATTAAAATGTTTTCTGTTTTTCTTTTTGCTATTATGGTTATTAATAAAGTTTTTGTGACAGTTTAATTTTGTAAAAAAATATATTGAAAAAACTGAATTAGTACATCAATATCACCAAGCCTAGGTAGTGGTTACCTAAGCCTCAACAACAGAGGCTAGAGGCAGAGAGAGGAAAATATAAATTATGAACAAGTTCACTTGCAAGTGAAAAACATCAGATAGTTTAAAAAACCGGCCAAGTGCGAGTCGGACTCACGCACTGAGGGTTCCGTAAACGACACCGTGATGTAGCTTACAGCCAACGCCATCTAGTGACAGATTTTCGAACTAATGATAAATTTTTATTTTTATTCATTAAAAAAAAACTACTTGGTAGATTTTGTTCAAACCAATTTTCGTTGGTAGTTTTTATGGTAATGTACATCATATATTTTTTTTAGATTTATCACTCTTTTATTTTAGAAGTTAGAGGGGGGGGGACACAACTTTTTCAACTTTGGAAGCGTCTGTCGCGCAAACGATACACTTTAGAAAAGTATGATGTTAGAAACCTCAATATCATTTTTGAAGAGCTATCCATAGATACCCCACACGTATGGGTTTGATGAAAAAATTTTTTTTGAGTTTCAGTTCCATGTATGGGGAACCCTAAAAAATTATTGCTTTTTTTTAAATTTTATGTCAAAATCTTAATGCGGTTCACAGAACACATCTACTCACCAAGTTTCATTAGTATAGTTCTCATAGTTTCCGAAAAAAGTGGCTGTGACATACGGACAGACGGACGGACGGACAGACGGACAGACGGACAGACGGACAGACGGACAGACATGACGAATCTATAAGGGTTCCGTTTTTTGCCATTCGGCTACGGAACCCTAAAAAGGCCAGAATTTTGAATTGTGTAACAAAATAATGCAATTTATTATTATTCCAGTAGGTATCTTTATTTAGATGTGGATTTGAGATATACATCAACATGGATGAAATAGTTTAGATTACTCAAAATTGTTTGAGATACCTAAAGTATTATTATTATTCACCAGCTGTGTCCGCGACTCCATCCGCGTGGAATAGGGACTAATTTCCCCCGTTTTTTCCACATTTTCCTATGTTTTTCGGTCCTATTGCTCGCAGCGTGATGTTAAATAGCCTAAAGCCTTCCTCAATAAATGGTCTATCCAACACAAAAAAAAAAACAATTTGATTCAGTAATTCCTGAGATTAGCGCATTCAAACAAACAACCTTTTCAGCTTTATAATATTAGTATAGATACATACATAGATAGCATACATAGTTAGATAGCATACATAGTTTTGTCATAATCATCATTATGCATAACTGAACTAAGTCATATTTTTTGTGCATAATGTTTTATGTCATACATTTAATTCACATTAAACAATATAAGCAGACTTTTGATGGGCATACCACACAGTATGGTGTATGGTCACAGTTCTAACCTAACCATTGGCCATTAATCATAAATGTTATGGCTGGATAAATCCATGACAGCCATAATAATCATCCATTTTAAGACGTTAATTCGTCATTATGGTAAAACCACTTCTTATGACCAAAAATAATTATGACAGGGAAAGTTAATCACATTAGTACAATTTATGCCAAAACAAAAAATTATGAGTTTCAACTTTATGGTTAAAGTGTTATGACAAACAATATTATGACAATGGCTTGTATGCAACTAGAGGGGCACCCACATGGAAGAGCTTAACATACCTACCTGGCTGTATACTTCATAATCAAAGTCCCTGCCATGTGGTATTTGTTGGGTTTAATTTAGAATAACACCTCTCCTTTTTCCCGTAGATGGAGGAAATGGGTTTGGGTATGCTTTAGGCCAAAGCTGCTCAAACCTAGGCCCGCGGGCATAGTGTGGCCCGCAGAAGAATTTTAAGTGGCCCGCGCAAGTATGGCTTGGATGAATTTCCAGCAGTAACTGACCTAGCGTTAGTTATAGTAGAAAATTTAAGTGGCCCTTTGTTAACAACTGAATCTACCGTTTGGCCCGACTCTTCAAAAGGTTGAGCATCCTTGCTTTAGGCGACAGGTCTGTCACTATTGTCTTTCATCTATGTCACCTAAAATTGGCTATAAACCTGAAAGGGACTTATGAAATGTGAAAGTCAGTCTTAACTACTATGTAGTATTTTGCATGCTCTGTCAACCACATTTGAAAATACAGGTGTTGTGCTGTGTTTTTGTACATAAATGTACTCATCTGTAATTTTAACATTGTTGAGTTTGGTTCAATTCCTATCATAAGCTGGAATTTCTAAAAAAACCCTTTACGTCAGGGTGATCACACACTACTAGGAATTTTACAGACTGGACTCTGATTCTTTAGACTGATAGAAGAGACACTAGCAAAATAAATAAAAATAAATTTGACATCTTGGTCCAAGACAATTTAATATCTAACTTCTGAACACTAAAATTACTTTTAGCGCACAATCACACTAAATCTAATTTACAATAGTAAACATTCAGGACCAGAAAAGATAGATTTATTTGAAATACACCCATCAATATATTGGAATTACTAAAATGCAGGATTTTCACTATTGAGATCAAAGACCAGAGTAAAAAATAAAAATGATGTACAAAAATAATAATAATTAATTCTGAGCTGAATACATCCTGAATGTGTTTATGCTGTCATCCCACTGAAATCCATACCATAAGCAATGTCATTCAGTTCACCATACACAGTATGTACTACATAACCACATGGTTAAATTAAAAAGCATGTGGACTAAAATACAGATTACTAGTTGCTATACTTTATCGGTTTAGGTAGTTAAAACAATATAAACAATCTTGACATGTCTTTTTGTTGAAATACGCAGTCTAAAAATGAAAATCGTTACACTATACAATTCAATTATGAAAGTAAATGATTTTTTCATACCTAAATTGTAAAATGTAAAGATTTCGATTTATAAAGTGTACGTTTAAATAAAAAGACACGTCAAGATTGTTTACATTGTTTTAACTACCTAAACCGATAAGGTATACTCCACTATATTTTAGTTTACAATTTCATATCTTTGTTTCAGATTTCACATGTAGTAGCTAGAAATTTGGGTTCGCTCATTGTTTTAACTAACCTGAGGCGGAGGCGACGGGGCTCGCGGCGGGTGTGCGGGGGCAACCTGTGCGGGGCGCGACGGCGGCCGGGACGGCTTGTTATCGGAGAGGCCTTTGATCTGCAGCGACTCTGCTGCCTTTAACAATGCGGCTAGCTGGTCCTGAGAGATGTTGACCTCCCCTCGATACATATAATCCATCATAGCTCGCAGTTCAGCATATTTCACATCTTTCAATATTATAATTGGATGCTTGTCATACTGCTGTGAAAGCACATTCTGCAACAAAAACACTATGTTGTTTGTTCTATCCTGTAAACATTGATCTGATCTTGCTTGATGTTATTGCAATTGTCTATTGTTTCTAGATTTGAATTGCACTTTTGTTTGATGTTAATGTGACATTCTGGACATAAACTTAAAATAAAAACAAAATCACATGTTCAAATTATCTGAGTGTTTTGTTTGTTATAATATTTGGATGTCATTGATGTCATCTATTCTGGCAAATCATGGCAAATGAGCACTCATTGAGTAACAAAATTGATGCAAATGGGCGATCTAGAATAGGAGTCACGGTAACTTTCTGTTGCCAACTCATCTATGCATCAATCTAAACCAATTGCCAAGGCATGAAAGCTAGAACGAAACAACTGGATTGTTTATTAGAGCAAAACTGTGTTGCCTTGTAAGTTAAACACGATAGCAATTGACCTACATTACGCGAGCGCGTTAGCAAATGACCAACCTCGAAATAGGGACTGCACGCTGACAGGACGACTTTGTGCGCCTTGAGCGTCTGTCCCTCTGCCGCCAGGGTGCAGTCCACGTGAATGCCCTTCTCTAGCAGCGTGTCGAACACTGACACCAGCGTCGACTGGTGGTTGTTCCATCGTAGGCAGAACTGCTGGTCGTCGTCCATTCTCGAGCCACTCGCCGCGCCCTCGGTCCTACGTCAAAACATTCCCTCATCAACAACGTTTAGAGACCATGCAATAATTAGGCCAGTCTGAAAGTGCTCCCGATCACAATAAACAACGGTTTATCAGCCGCGATTATCACGCGCAAACTCTAATCTTCTCACCGATTCACTTCATATATTGATATCACACACCAACTTTAACTTTAAGGACTACATAAGAGTCAGTCCTAAGCGACGCGGCACTCTAGACACAAAGAAAATGGCCGCTTTTCCAGCACGACAAAAAATAAAATGGCGACGAAAATTCTAAGTTTTACTATTTTCTGGACAAACTTTTCTTGACACACATAACAGATTCAAGTTCAACACGGGGCCGCGACACGGTGAACTTCGCAAAAGTTCGAAGTCAACAAAGAAACTTCTGAGAAACTTTACTTCGAAAGTTCACGAGTGGAAATTTTCAAGATGAAAACTCGTAGCGAACGCTGCTTATCGCGTTCGTAACGCAACATTGGTGATCTAAACGCTTACCTTGACTATTTCATTAACTGATGTATGAAGTTTTAGCACTGTTTTAGATGATTCTGAGGTATTATTACAATAGTAAGGTAATGGATTAACGCATTTGCACACCCGCCACCTATCTTGAATGAAAACACTTTACTTTAGCGTAGGTACTAACTACTATGCTATGTTGCAAGTTTAGAGAAAGGCACCTCTACAAAAATCCAAATGAAGTACAAGTTGGAAGCGACGCAGTGACCCAAAATAAGCTCCAATATGTTGCCATAATAAAAAATTTAGAAAGCTTGGATACAAATGCAGATAATTATGTATCTTATTCTATACTTATTTTATAATGCATACTTTAATCATATATGAATGAACAATTTGATTATTTAATTTCACCTTACGTCAGTCAATATTTTGCTCAGATCTCACGCCCTTGACCTAGTTAATTACAATTACAAATCTCGTGACATCTATTAATTAATGTTTGAATTAGTTTTACGAAACAAAAGTATTTCTATATAAAGATATAGAACAGACTATTGAAAACCAAGCAAATTTTATTAATTTTAACGTAAATGGATTTAGATATGTTGCCATCGTGAAAATGGATTGGATGCTTCTCTACAGTAGATTTTGATGCCATCTGTCGGCCATGTACAGCACTAGTTCGGCTTGATCCTTTCTACATCTAAGACGCGGCAGCAAGCGAATTGCTTTAACGATCGGTCCAATAATTTATCCAACAACCTAATAGTAAAGCGTAAACTCTCACGATATTTTAAAATGGGTCTTCCATTCAACAGTTATTAATTTAATCATGGGACTAGGCTAATATTTTAGTCAAGTAGCGAGTAATTAAGTGGCTAAATGTGTATGAACACCAAAGAAAAATCGAGTACTTTTACATTTTGTAGACTAGTTTAGTCACTACTAAAATTCTAGCCAACGTGTGTGTACACGTGTGTGAACGTGTGTGACGAGTACTAGTCAAAGTGCCCATTTAACTAAATATTAACTGGTGGTAAGTTAAATGGGCAACGCCATCTGTTGTCTGATAGCAAAACTAATGTATGTTTTGTCATTTTTGTAAGCATTATCATTACATACCTTCCTGTTTATCGAAGAACTAATTAAATTGACTTAAAGCAGCCTGTTTTTTTTAATTTTTTAACTTAATTCTATAAAAAAAAAGAAATGTACACTTAGGTATACTTTAATGGGTAAAAACACAACCCTATTACTAAAACTTCCCTGTTTGACTGTCTGTCTGTCCATCTGTCACCAGATTGTATCTCAAGAACCGTAAGAGCTACCTACGCAGTTGAAAATTTCATAGACGATGTACCTATTTCTGTTGCCTCTATACTTAGTACAATACGAATAGTAAAATTAAAATATGTAGTAGTAATAAATAAGGGGGGGGGGCTCTCATCCAACAAACATGTTTTTATGCGGAACCCTCCGAGCGCGAGTCCGACTCGCACTTGGCCGGTTTTATATTTTAATATTGTGTCCGTGTGGTATCGGGTTTAAAATAGTTCCCCGTTTCTCCCGTAGATGTCGCAAAGAGTCGACTGAAAGAATAGGTTTACGAATGCGACCTTGTCACTAATGGTGTAAGTGGGTACAAAGCGAGTAATAAGTTATGCTTTGCCTGTTTTTTCCGTAGTTCTTTTTTTTTGTAATTCAGGCAAATCTCAGTTTATCCTTCTTCCTTATTTATCAACAAAATTCAAAATTACCCCAATAGGTGAACGGTTCGGCTCTACTTTATTTATATTTACGCGGGACTTAATCACGATTTTAATTATTTACCGTCTCGACGTTTCGACCGCGTTACAGCGACAGAGTGGTCAACTCGTGACCACGGTCGCTGTAACGCGGCCGAAACGTCGAGACGGTAAATAATTTAAATTGTGATTAAGTCCCGCGTAAATATAAATATATTATGGCATGGACTTTAAAAGTACCTATCTCTAAGCAATATGGGTGAAGTTCGAACTAACTACATTAGCTACATGAGAGGATTCTTCTTCATTCACCTTAAGCCCTGTCCATGGTAAATTTCTAGCTTAGGCTAGTACTTAAAGTATTTTAGTCGAGTTGCGAGTGTTTTAATAAGTAATAACTAAACGCATCTGAACTGTAGAAGTGATATTCTAAACCCCATTTCACATGGATAATTAGATGGATTGTAATAAAATTCATAATAACCTTAGATATATTTACGACTTTTGCTGGAATAACGCATAGGTTCAGTCGAGGTTCTTAGGGTGACTTACACTTAACGAGCGATGCGATGCGATGCGGATACGTGTTTTTAAGAATACGTATACATACATCACGCCTGTATTTCCAAACCAGGGCAGGCAGAGCACACAAAGCGCTACATAGACAAAACCATGACATTTCACTTTTCGGTGCCACTTCTAGCATATTTTTTTAGGTTTTGAGTTGGCAGGTATAATAGTGTCGGGTTACTAGCCTGTCGCCTAAAATATACCTTAACCAAAGAATAGATAATAGTACACCTTAACCTAATTCCGTAGTCGCCTCTTACGACATTCATGGACAAAATGGAGAGGTGTTATTCGGCATCCGACACCACGCGGATTTATAATAACCTTGGATATATTTAATACTTTTGCTAGAATACCGCAGACGTTCAGTCGAAGTACATAGGGTGACTTAGAGCTCTCACACAAAACGGCGATGCTATGCGATGTGAATTGATGCGAATTCGTGTTTTTAAGAATAGATCGTAGCAATTCTCATCGTTAGACTGGGAATATACATGCCTGTAGCTGATACATTTTAAACAAGCAGCTTGCAATAGTACGTACTAGCTTTTGCCCGCGGCTTCGCACGCGTTAAATTCGGGCTAACACAGAAGAGATTCTTTATAAATTGTAGCCTATGTGCTATTCTGATGTATAAGCTACATTACTGTAAAGTTTCATTAAAATCCATTTTGTAGTTTTTGCGTTAAAGAGTAACAAACATCCAAACACCCAAACATCCAAACATTAAATAATAATAGGATTTGTATGTAGATTGACATATGCGAGCAAGCTACTTGTACAAAAGTGTGCCAGCTACGAGCATGTGTAATTGTGTACTCAGCCTTAGTTCCCGTAACGCAGAGTCGCATCGCATAGCATCGTGGTTTTGTATTAAGAGCCCTTATAAGTCGTGCAGAGACAAATTGGTATACTATAACAGGGAATGTATCTCTGTTTGTCTGTCTATTATCTTTTCGCGCCCCAACCTCTGAATCGATTTCTACAAAATGCACTTAGTTTGGCGTTTGAGTTCCATAGAATTCCCCTCAGGGATAAAAAGTAGTCCTTATATAATGTCCTTACTTAAGCTAATTTTCACCCCAGACTCTTTAAAAAAATATGATGGTAATTAGAAAGTTTTGAACACTGAAGTTCTGAAAACTAAACTTCTATAAAGTTTTCAAATACTTATGAACAAAGCATTGGATTAATAAAAACAAGGTGGTATAATATACATATGTATGATACCTAATTAAGTATTTATAGTTGCAGAAACTGTGCCTCGTGTTGATCTTGGAGGATTGTTAAGCATCTTTTAACTTTAATTCGCTAACTCAATATAATTATGGCTGTAGGTACATTATTTATTGTAAGATGTACCTAGTTAAGTATAATGTATAGATATCTAATTCAAAAATTATGTTTCGAGGGTAGTTCGGTTAAAATCCGCGTAAAAAGAAAAGAGTAAATATCGCTTTACTCTACTAACTTCCTTAAAGTCATTTATATCCTACTTATTACAATTGCAAATATAAATGCCACTTCAATTGTAAAGAAAAAAGAGGCAAAGTAAACGAGTCGACACAGAAATAAGCCGCCAGGCCGGCCCCGCTGCCGCTTCGTTATAAAAATCAATAGCATTAGTAAGTTCGTACAAACGAATTATACGAATCCCGTTGTGTGCGTTCGCCGGCTCTCGGTGTGCGGAAAACAAAAAAAACCACCAGCGAAATTCTTGTAATAAAAATCAATCGGAGCGGAGAGAGAAGGCGCCGCGCGGGGCGCCGGCCGGGCGGCCCCCGCATACCTACACGCGCTATAGTGCATCTACCCTCCGCCACCCCACAAGATTTATTCTGCGATTTTTACTCTCCACGCCGGTTCGCTTCCTAAACAATCAAAACTTTCTCTGAAACTACCCGACCGGCGGAGCCTCGCTCCGAGTCGTCCCGAGTCGTAATAACGTTTGCGAGCCCGAGACAGCTCGGAGGGCCGCGCCGCTCGGCCGGTTCCGGGCAAAAAGGCGTTTGTTTTTATTTCTTCGGCTCGGGAAAAAAATCAGCACGCGCCCGCCCTGCACCTCCTAAACATGCGCCACGCAACGACGCAGACTCGGCCGGGTGTGTGCCGAATTCACTTTCATTTGCGACAGCCCATCGTGTCCCGAAGGTCACGCGCGTGCATGCGAGGCGGCAGGACTGGCAGCGGCGGCCCCCGCTGACCGACTACGTCTAGGTGAGGTAAGTTGAGTGAATTTCGCGCCCTTCGCTTCCCTCGCGTTTATCGCCTCCGTTTTACACCGTCCTTCGCGTCGGGAAGACGGTGAGTGCCCGATGTGTTCGTATCTCGCGGGCGCACGTGCGCCGTCCGCGAACGCCGCGATAGAGCGATATGGGAGAGGGTTAACCGCGCAACTTTACATTCACTACTTCGCAGGTGTCGGCGCGAGTGCCGCCCTTTCCACAACCCGTCCGGCCGGCGATCACGTGTCCTCTCGATAAAGTTTTGAATTTTATCCGCGGGAAATTTATAACATCGCATAGTATTTCGCGTTCGCTGTCGACGTATAGGTAGTTAGGTATGAGTTAGGTCGAGGCGTCCCGGCAAAAACAAACAGAATTAAAAAACTCGGGAGACGGCAGCCTTGCGGGCGACAGAAAGGGAGGGAAATTAACTTCGCACTGTGCACCAATCGAGAAAAAATTCAATAAAGCTCGCTTCCTTTTGTCTAATTGCCTATGTATACGTACTTATGCCGACTGTTCGATTGCTGCGACATTTAGAGGAAAATGGAGTATTTCGCTGTATCGCCCTCGAGGGCCCGCGGACGGGGCTTCTCGGAGAGTCACTTTGGTTAGAGCACTTTTATATTTCTATTTTGATTGCGGCGAGGCCACTTGAAGTAACTTTTATATGTAACGGTTGTAGCGTTTCGTTTTTGTTTTAATTAGACTGATCGTTGATGTTTTGCATTTGTTTGGCGATGTGGCCGGTAGAATTCTTCGTACGGATTCGGCGCCGCTTTGGTTGTGCGGTCGGGGGGAGGGCCGTAGTGTCGAAGGTCTCCGGTTCAGTTCCCGGCGCCACGCGGGATACTCGTAATTTTATTGTCGTTGTACGTTTGGTTAGACTTAATGCGTTAATTGTAACTTTGCCCAGGAAATGCCCGGCCGCGGCGGCCCGCCGGTCAAGTGCGAGCCGGCCTCCGACGACGACGACTCCCAGTTCGCCCACAGCTTCCTCTCCAATCAGGTAAATTGGCTACTTATTACTAATTGCACATTTACATTATACATTTATTTTAGGGAATTTTTATCATTGTTGAATCTTGTCTGGTAAATCTTGACACATACACGGATAACTAACCCTTTAAAATTAAATTATTTGATTTGATTTGATTTGATTTGATTTAAATCGAGTTTAGCTCGACATATTACGGGATATTTAATTCGAGCATGAGAAGTCTCGCAAACAGAACGGTGGTGCGCTGTGCGCGTTTGACAGCAGCCGGCGCGGCTCCTAGATGAAGGGCTACGAATTAGCCCGAAACATGTAGAACTAAACTCGATTAAAAACGTGAGTTATCCATATTTTTCAAGATGAGTGTGTCTCACGGTAGTTTAATGATCAATATTATCTGGTAGAGTTCGCTCTGATACGATAAGCCGCATAAGGCATTAATGTCTCTACCCTGTAATGTCATTTCATTAGGTATGTAGTGTTTTTCATTGTGATATTCAAAAAATATTATTGGAATTGTTTTGTAAATTTTGCTTCAAAATTTCTGGGCATTTGTTTAACTCGTAGAGCAATTACGAATCGGAACTTTGCTTTATTTCAACCTCCCATTACCTTCATTAAATTCTTCATATACTTGAAGTTGGCTATTATATTAAGGTGATATAGAACTTAACTGAAAACTGACGGAAGTCGTGATTTTTCTTATTTTTTTTACTTTTTAGGCTTAATTTTGCTGTGATGAATGCGACAGTCAGGTTTACTTTTTCAGATTCCATCGCTAGAACTTCGGGCGGTTAAACTCGAGCCGGACATAGACGACAATGCGTCCGCACACATCCTGCACCACTTGCAGGTAAGTGACAGTCAGCCAACATCTAGTTTAATTCTCTTAGAGCCGGCCGTGGCTTGAAAATCAGCAAAAAAATTCAAATTAATGCTTATCAATTAACGGTAATTTCTTCCGTGGAAGTTGGAACTTCTAGGAGGCGACGGATATATGTTTAACCATACTTTATACTCTGTTACTACTAATGGCGAAGCAACACCTAGCGCCACCTATCGTCACGTAGCAGAACTTATATTACCAACGCCATCTATACCATCATCATCAACTGTCAAATGGATTATTACGCGGCTGCGGCATTAACGAAACTCGAAAATCGGTTGCATAAATGCAATTTCCCACTTTCTTTCTGTGGACATCGATCTCCAGGCATAAGATCTGCCTGGAGAGAAATCTAATCTGTTTTAAAAAAAAAAAATAAAAAAAAAAAAAAATCATTTATTTCAGACAACACTGCACATTGTTACATACAGGGTCCATATTATAAAAACAAATTAAAACTACTAAATTAAATAAATCAAAATACAATACAATCAAAATACAATAGGAGGCCTCTTTGACAACCTCCCCCCCTGCCCACCACCACAATTAGGATTTATTTGTAAATCAATGAAATGGGCGTGAACCGGCGAGTCCAGCCTATCTGCTAACATACCTTTAGTCTTCCCATCAAGGACAAATACTGTGATGTTTTAAATGATTAAATCTCCTTAGACGTGGTAGTCCAGCGGTTCAACCTGTGGCCCCCCAAACAGAGCGTCGTGGGTTCGAATCCCTGGCTCGCACCTCTGAATTTTATGTCTCCTTTGGCACAGGGATCCGAAGGATTGGAGGAGCTGGCGCCACCAGCGCCGACGGGTCCCACTGCCACCCCAGTCAGTGTTAAACAGGAGCCCGCAGAGCCAGCCGTCACGCTCGAGACCCTTGCGCCCGCGCCGCACTGCGACACGCTGGTAAGCCCGGCGTCTAACGTGGCAAGGTTTCGAGTAGCGGAGGTAATTTCGTGCATCGCTTTACTATGACGAAACAATGCGCGAACTTACTCCGAGCTCTAGTCTACCTGCGCTGAATAAGGCGCCGCAAGAAACTTATCAAAAAGTATTTTTTTCAAAATACATTTTTTTTTCCGACATTGTCATAATAGCGTTGATCGTATGAATGTTTTTTTCAGGGAGCAACACTTATTGACAGACACAAGACGCTGCCGGGAGCAAATGATGCCGATTCCATGGATTTCATGCCACTTTTGGCTGTCAAAGACGAGCCCCTATCAGAAGGAGGTAAGAAAATACGTAGAGCGAACTTAGTGCCATCTATTATCAAGTAGGAAAACTTTTTATTAATGCCATTGCGTGAGAATTAAACGCTCGACCGCGAGTTTAGCGGCTGGCTTGTAACTCCGGGTCAAACGTCGACCAATAAAATTTTAGGAAATAAATACAATTGTCTTCCTTAGGACCTTGATTTCTAGGCACAACAACTAGTTGAAGACAGATCCCTTTAACGGAGTCTATTCGAAATCAAACAAAAACGCATCATATTTCTCTAAGAAAGTTAAGTACACCATTATCGTAAGTAATACTGTCATGCCTAGTACTTACTCCTAGTCATTATAGCAAAACTCACACCAAGGCGCAAATATATAGAGATGCTCGTGAGATAGACTACACCTATCACTGTCTAACTAGACACTTCAAAAAATTACAGGATGCTGTGCTAAGCCTACAGTTGTTACATTCCATTGTCTACCCTAGAGTTTAGTCATATTTTTTTATATTTCCAGAGCAACATCACCTAAGCGGTTCGGACACGAGCGACTCCAGCACGCAGCCCGAGCTGACGCGGAGCCCCAAGAACTGGACGCAGCAGGACATGCAGCTGGCTCTGGAGGCCCTGCGGAAACACAACATGAGCCTTACTAAGGTGAGATACGGGAATACGAGGGCTTTCACGACATTGAATAGGAATGTTGATATGTAATTCTAATTAGTCCGTTAGTTATATTATGGGAAAATAAGAGACATTTGGATTTTGGTTTATCAAATAACTAAACATCGATAAAGAATGGACCATCAAACTTCCAGAGTGAGGACTTGTGGCTTCACATCTAGGTAAAAATACCATATCATACTATTCATACTTCATAAATAGTGACGTCACGCGAAAATTTTAAGCGCTGTATTATAGTATTATTTTTGTTTGTGAAATAAAATATTTTTTATACTTATTGGGAATCTAAGTACCTACCTGACGGACTAAAGTGAGACTTGAGTCAGACTGCAACATGAGACAAAATTGCAGTGTTTTTTTCGTCCTATCATCACCATGCGGGTTTCTAATCAAAATCTTTTGTATCTCTTTCCAGGCGTCAGCAACGTATGGTATTCCGTCCACCACGCTCTGGCAGCGCGCTCACCGGCTCGGCATCGACACCCCGAAGAAGGAAGGGGCTTCTAAATCCTGGAGCGAGACTGATCTGCGGGGAGCGCTGAATGCCCTGCGTTCCGGGGCCATATCTGCTAACAAGGCTAGCAAAGCTTATGGTCAGTGCAGTAATTAGTACTACTGACGTGGGGGGGAGTTTGATTTCACCAACCACTACTTAGCATACCACACGCCAATATTCTTTCTTGATTAAGACTTGTTACTAGATTAGATTGCCAACGTTATAATAAGTGTATTTTCCTTTAAGCCGTGTTTGGAAGCTTTTCGTAAAGGCTGCAAAAGACAAGGTTTTAAATTGATCAGTGTTTATGATGTTTATGTGCCTTACCCAACGATGTGCCTTAGATTATACACCAAGGTCAAAGTATTCAAACCAGATTTCGCATTAATCACTAATGGCTGTCTCGATTTTGTCAGCCGTAGTACTGATTGCAGAGCACACGAAAGGTTACAAAAACAAAACTATGACTATTCCAAGTTTCGCTTTTAGCACATTTTTAGTTTGTGGTTGGACAAAAGAAGTAGGTATAATAACCTGTCTCCTGAAACATTTCCTTGTCTATAGTATGTTAAACTACAGAAAAACCCCAGACAAGAACCTAACGCCAACTCATCTCACTCCCAGGCATTCCAAGCAGCACCCTCTACAAGATAGCCCGCCGCGAGGGCATCCGGCTGGCGGCGCCGTTCAACGCCGCGCCGACGGCCTGGCGCCGCGCCGACCTGGAGCGCGCGCTCGCCGCCATCCGCGCCGGCGCCTGCTCCGTGCAGCGCGCCGCCACGCAGTTCGGGATACCTACTGGTACGCTACCCGCCGGTAGATGGCGTTGTGGAGTGAGAAGGGTCAGACTGTACCAAAGGGGACTGTTTTTAGCACTTAGATTTTTATTTAAAGTCGCTGTGTGTAGGTTTCCTCACGATGTTTTCCTTCACCGAAAAGCTCGTGATAAATATCAAATTCGATATCGATTTAGTAATACTAAAATCAAAATAGCGGCGTCTTTGGCGATGTTTTTACATCAGGATCATCGTTAATGCCACATGTAAAAATTTCAGGCACGCTATACGGACGGTGTAAGCGGGAAGGCATAGAGTTATCGCGGTCCAACCCCACGCCGTGGTCTGAAGACGCCATGGGAGAAGCATTAGAAGCAGTCAGGTCAGTATCTATTATTTTCTAAATTTACTTTTTAAGATAAGGCATTCACTGCCATACGCATTATATGCGTTTTCGTCTCTTTCACTCGGTTCCATTGTCAAAGACTTGCAGAATTTGAACGCACGTATGTGGGCACGCACATGCATATTTATGTGTGTTTTCCAAGCCGAATGAAGCACACTGAGCCGGATGAGCTGTTTGATTCGATTGTATTCTTTATCCACCCGTCCGTGTACACGCCGCATCAAAACGTTCGACCAGATAATGATTTGTAATACCCTGGGATTCTGCGGAACACACTTTGAGTATGGTTGGTTTGGACTAATACTACCCCAGTATCTACTTACAGAGACTTTTTTAAGTAGCCGGCTTTCAAGCATTCTGTTTCAAGCTCAATATATTTTCTTACAGAATCGGCCAGATGTCAATAAATCAAGCCGCTATTCATTACAATTTGCCTTACTCTTCACTCTATGGACGTTTCAAGAGATGCAAATATCAGGTAAGATTTCTAATATAAGTAGGTACTTTAATTTTACATCGTTTACGTCGTTGCACATGTGTGGTATCGGGCTTAGAATAATATCTCTCCATTTATTCCGTGGATGTCGTGGCGCAAAAAGGAAAATATGTTTTAGGCGATATGCAACCCGTCATTATTAGGTATACCTCTTTTATCTAACCTGGCACCTAAAAATTATGTTAAGATTGGCCATGAAGCGTTAAATGTGGTCTCCGTTTTCTCTGAGTAGCGTTTTGTGAGCACTGCCTATCCTACTTGGGAATACAGGCGTGACGTATTTATGTATCGTCTACGTATAGTGCAGGAATTATATACATTTTGAAATGCAAATGAACCGAGAAAGCTGAATTTTTGATATGACGTAGGGAATGCCCAAAAAACCGATCTTAACCTTTTTTTCAAGATGGCGGAAAACCCACATGGAAAATCTTGGTCGACAATTTCAAGTTAAGCTTTTTTGGGCATTCTCTACGTCATATTAAAAATTCAGCTTCATTCGCATTTCCTTGCCTTTAATTCCTACGTAATGACAGTACTAGTACACGAAACTTCTCATCCATGTTTTCTCAGTTTACTCTATATCAAAAGACTCTAGATTTTGATCAAAAGTATTTACCAGTCTATATGTATATTAAGTATAGCTCACTCACTTCAATTCCAGAGTCCTCAAGCTTTACCCCAAGCAATACCAGAAAACTTGGAGATGGATCCTCAATCGCAATCCCAGGAGATGTACTACCAGCACCAAACACCAATCGCCCCAAGTCTACACCCAGACCAGGACCTCCAGAATCCCTACCTCCAGCAGAACTATACGATGAGTGACCCAGGGTTCGAAGCCATGCACAGCAGCATGCTGGTCGATCAAGGGTATGGGATGTACTACCAGGGATGCAGTAGTATTGCCACGAGTTGAGGGTACGGCGCCTCGGGGAACGAGGCTCCTTGACATTGTGCTTGATGAGGCAGACGGTCCAGTAGTGCTGCCATGAGGTGACGAAAACCGCGTTTTTGTTGCAGTCTATAGCAATTAAACGCGCTTTGTTTTCGATTGATTTGTCGATGATCTGTCGTATTTGTGACTCGTAGTATCTGCGATATTGTAACCCAGCGGCTACGAAACGTTGGTAACCAAACGCGGTGGTTAAAATCGCTCAGCGAAACTAGTGAGGATGGGCGAGGAGGTAAACTGCGACTGATCTACCAATAACGTGTCGCCGTCCACGTCCACCCTCCTCGCTCCTCGGATACCGAAGAGACCTAAAACTCGATTTCTACGCATAAGTACATACCCCTTCTACTTTTGCCGAGCGATCTTATAACTCATCCTGGGTCCTATAAAACTGTTGGAGTCCTCCTACTGATGTTTACTTCCAGGAATGACCGCTAGTAGCGCTGAAAAATTAAATGTCCAATCAAATCGTTTACGCCGTCGCCATCAAGTACGGTCATTAGAAACTTCACGGCCCTTAGCGCCACCTATCGTCGAGTAGTAGAACTTCTACAGACGACATTAACTTCCAATGTGTCTATACCGCGGTAGCGAAGTTTCTCAAATCTTTTCTTTCCAACTTTCTCTCTGTCGACTTCGGTATGGCATAACATCTGCCTGGAGAGAGATCTCTCTATTGGAATATTTCCCACAAACTCATGGTAGGTAGGTAGTGCTACAGAGATTAAGGGCTCTTGTCTTGTCTTTATCCACTGTCTAAACCGAGTTAGACTTTAATTCGGTAATTTATTTTTATGAGACAAAAGTTTTTGTGGATTTGTTAAGGTGACAAAACTACAGCGTGCCATGTAGATAATTAATTACGAATAACAAAAGTTTTTATATTGTTTTTATTTTATATTCTTATTGAGAGGTACGGATGTAAAGGCTATTGTATATAGAAACCATGCCTGAGTAGACTTGTAACTAATATTAGGTACTTAATTATTAAGTAAGTGATGTAAAGATGATTACAAATCATTTGTTAACCGAAATACGTAACCCGATGGCAATTTATTATGATTAATAAGTATAGTTCGTAACTTTGTGTCCGATAAAGTCTTAGTCAGGTCATATTTTTATATAAAATATTTCGGTAGATGTGACTTATTTCTTGTAGAGTTAGATCACGATTAGAACTTAGGGTATTGTCAATATTGACTTGGTCGTTTAAGTAATCGTGGACTTCCAGAATAAATTATAGCAATACTTGAAACTTTAAAAGCATTAGGGTGGTTCAGCATTTTGTCGCAACGTCTTGTTTATTTTTTGTGGTTTAAAATTCTCTTGGCAGATTTTCGTAAAAGAGACTATTCAATTTATCACAAAGTTGGTTCGATTAGTGCCTAATTGACAAATACATAGGTAAACTAAACGTTGTTAAAGAAGAGTGATTATCTCAAAAAATGATAAGACGCCTGAGAAAGTGCTGAGCGTCGGTTTAATATATTTTTCTAAGACATACTTTAACTTTCAACCCGTCTAGTTAAGGAGTCGGAGAATGGTTAGTGAATATTCAAGTTTTCCACGTTGTTGTTACTGTTTGTTTTGTAGTTATCTTTAGTGATTAGTAGACTGCTAGATATGAACTGCCATGAATATACGTAATTAAATAGTACTTACTTTTTAGATTTAAGAACGAGGTTAGAAATCCTGTTATTTTACCATTGACCGTTTTATGTCGACCATAGATGAAATATTTTATTTTCTTACACAAATCATGTAAAACAGGAGTCACTGCAGCAGTGTACCCAACGAAAACCGTCAACTGACTATTTAGGCCTTCTAAAATTCAGTGATTTGTGGTTTATCCACGCTGTGTCATCACTATCAAGAACTTGAACTGAGGTATTCTGTTGATTTGACAAATTGCAATTGATAAAAGACAATTACGTCTATTGTAATTGAAAAATAATACACGTATAATCGTAATGTGATAACTCTGATTTTGAGTAGCTCTCGTCCGTTGTAGGATAAACTTGAAGTATTACTTATTAAACTGTGTGTTTTTTTTATATTAGTGAATAGGTTTATGTTTTCTTTCATCTTGTTAACATTCACCAAGTTATCCATTGTATTGTTACATTGTGATAATATCGTAAAATCTTATTCGAGACATACTGCTGCAGCGCTGTGTAGCCTTAAATTAGCCTGTTCTTCCTTTACACTAGCCTACGAGAGTTGCAAGTTCTTTCCTTTGTGAAAAGATGGCGCTTTTGTTCGTTTGATAATAGCGCCATCTATTTACCAGATACAAAACTAGTGGACCTGGATTTGAATCTTCTGCCATTTAGAATTCCATGCTATTTTGTTTTATTAATCCGCTGTTGTAAATAAAAATTAATCGATTAATTAAGGGTCGATTAAACGAACGAAATTAAAATTTGGTCTTGAATCACTCTTACTCGCTGTTTTCGTGTAAAAATCGATTTGCTAAAGAGTGAATTATTCTATTTTTTTTCTCGTTTGCTAGAACACCTTTAATGATCTTGTGATTCAGTTTGATGTTACTTTTACTGTATCTTTGTTTAGAAGAGTTTCGCCTAATTGAAGATAATGCCTTACGCTTAGAGCAAGTTAGTCAAACTAAATATCAGAGATCCAAAATTTTCAGATTTTACTGATTTTGCATGTGAAGTTAGTACCACTCGAAAAATAAATACTCACGATTACAACTTTAAAAACAGAACTAACTTAACTATAAAGGACATTTTTAACCTTTGTCATACGAGTTAACAGATAAAATTTCGAGTTTCGTTACGACGAATGGCATCATCTGTAAAATCAGCCTCCAGCCTCTTTGTAATGTATTTCCGTTGTACTTTTGTTTTCAATTTCCGTTAATAAATTATATTAGTATGTCTACCGGAGCGACTTGTTGGCTATTAGATATTCACTAGTGTCTTTATTTCTATGTTTAGTTACATCTCAGTTGTAAGGACACAGAGACAATGTTCAAACTAGCAATAAAGGTTTTATATTCTTGTAACTAATAGCGCTTTTAGATCTTCAAAAAATAAACTTGATAGACTGGATCATGTTTTTCTTTTACCACCAGATATTTACGTTAGAGCTTTGATAGTTATTTTATATATTTTCTCGTTTAAATAATGGTAGATTGTCTGATTTAACTTCAAATTGTGTGAGGTTTTGAGACAGACTTGAAGAACTTAACCTTCTTTTCCTTCAGAAATTACTAGCACTGTAACATTGACCACGACTGGCCATTTATTCTAGGGGTACAAGGAAAAATGCAGATTTGTACATAAAAAAGTCGCTTTATTTAATATTATCTACAGTTAGATATAAAATAAATTACATATAATGATTTCCGTGCGACGTCGACCGCGGCGCGGATACATTTACAATTCTCTCTCAGTCACTACTACAATATAAATTAACAATGTACAAAATTACACAATTGCACGTCTAAATCTATAACAGTATCTTTTTGAGCGTTTATTTATAAAGCGTTTACAAATACGGTCAATTTTATTTATTACAATGGCAACACTGTTGTTCAGTCGGACCACAGACTATGCGAAGTTTGGTTATCGTGTGTTGCGCGAGGTACCATACAAAATGGTAAAATATAAATGTATGGTCCATGCCCAGGTTTTTGGGGCATTGATGTAAGAAATGGCACAACACAATGTAACTCCGGATTTAGAGCGGCACAATGTATGAAGATGAGAAGTTTCATGGCACTTAGTTAATCTACTCGGTCATAGATGGCGCTTGTTCTTCCTAGCTGCAAGCGCTCTATTCATTACAATGGGATTTATCTATTATAAACAGCATCATACGTTTATAAAAACATTATCTATTAATATGGCAGGAAATAGCATCGTCAGAGTATAAACATTAAAAGTCTCCAAAGTTACGTAATTTAATTATTTAAGACCGTCTGCGTCAACTGTTAATTAACAATCATATCACTTATTTTTAATAAACTTGTACTTTGAATCGGCAATAGCAGGCATACATTTGTGTGAGAATGAAGTACTAGTCTAATCGTTATAGAAGTTTTACACAAGTCGGGTAGAAGAGCGTCCCATAGTCTACGACACAATATGCCGCTACTTTCACTGCATCCTTGTTTCACAGATTGGTTAAAATAAAATAATATTATTTCTCACGAAATTTTCAATTAAATGCACTAAAAATCAAGAAGCTTTTGATCATTAAGAGAATCTCCTTGAACTCTACGCGAATGACAAATCAACTCTAGTTTTAATTCACATGTGCAATTAAAACTGATTTATTTTGTCACACACATGTCGCTGTCAGTAATAAATATCTGCACACATTAATGCCTTGTTCCTTCATTACTAATGAGTGAACATACTAACAGTATTATCCAAATTTTTATGGCAATAAGGTGTTAATGTGAACAAATACATGACTGTCATGATTATGGGTTATTAAAATAGCACAGAGTTCAAACAAGTCGTTTGTGTCAGATGTCGCAAAAGAAGCGTAAGTCTTCACCAGATGTCCAGTGGCAGGTTTTAAACAAAATTTATAATAACACGTCGTTAGTCATGCTGTGAAGCTCACTTGTTTTACGACTATTGTTGTCCCTCTCTAACTTAAGTTGGAAAGAACGAAATGGATGTTATAATTTTAGAAATATAATGAAGCAACCCAAGTAAGTAATTAATTTGACTGCAATTACAAAAATGATTGTGTTTTTGGCAGTATACATTATAGTTTAAACAGTTCCAATACTTACTTATTTGGGTGTTGTATTTCAGTGAAAGTTAGTGCATTAAGTATTTGAAATATATGTACAGGTATGTTGTAGTAACAACATAATTTGTAACTGTAAGTAATACAATGAAAAAATTAAACTTGCGAGAGGCCTATCATGAATACACATACATTTTTTCGGCAACACACCTGAATAATGTAAAGTAAGGATGTGACGTTTATGGCCTCAAAACTTGTTCATTACGGTCTATTATAAAGACGTTCATAAATTTCAAATCTGAAGGTACATACAAGTAACCAGCAATGCTTCAGAACGCGGGAAACAGTTCATTACATAGACGAGGGCTCCGACGCCACGGCCGCCATTTTGTCTTACACTATTACGTATATGCGTGCGCCGCGCGTTCGTTATACGCTAGGACTAGACAACGCGCGGCCATCTTTACACTCACACAACACAGTCGGTCACTCAGGAGCTTCGAGGACGCAGTCTTTCGGGTCTATTTATTGCATAATGTTTTAAACGTGATTCTCACTCATTTATATGCGGGATAGACGTCGAGTATCAAATCGTCCCGCGTATATAAACTTCATTGCGTAACTTTTATATCCGTTGGTACGCGTTAGGAGAATCAGAGCCTCAGGGAGGCGTCTACACAGGGCCGTAGTCGGAGAGCGGTTGGGCTGAACGCGCGGACGGAGCCGAAGGCGCGACGGCGGGTTGAATCGGCTGCGGCGGCGGGGGCTGCGGGGCGGGCGCCCCCCCCGCGCGTCACACGCCCCCCCCGCCCTTGACCAGCGCGCGCGCGGCCGGCTGCCGGGCCCGCGGCCCGCGCCACACCCGCCGCCACGACTCCAGCGTCTTGCCCGACCAGATCCATACGCCCGAGGTTATACCCACGGCCAGCGCCATGAAGTACTTTAGCATCAGCGCGGCGTACAGCGGCCTGTCCCCGCAGCGAGGCCCGCACGCCGCTCGCCGCAGCCAGCGCTCGTGCCCGCCCGCCTCATACGCCAAACAACCTAACACGGCGCCCGCCGGAACAGCGTACAACACACTGAACACCCCGATACGGATCATCAGCTTCTCCAGCTTGTCCGCCTTCGAACCGGCCCCCAGCCCCCCCTGCCGCTTGATCACGGAACGGATGCGAAACAGCGACACGAAACCCGCCAGCAGGAAAGTCGCGCCTAACGCGAAGTATACGATCAGCGGCGCCAGAACGTACTTCTTTAAGTTCTCGGGCGAAGAGTTGCCGACGTAGCAGATGCCGGCCACCGGGTCGCCGTCCACCGCGCCCGCCAGCAGCACGGCCACGGTTTTCGCGGCAGGAATGAGCCAGGCGGCTAGATGGTAGTACTGC
Source organism: Adoxophyes honmai (assembly GCA_005406045.1). NCBI lineage: Eukaryota > Metazoa > Arthropoda > Insecta > Lepidoptera > Tortricidae > Adoxophyes > Adoxophyes honmai. The sequence continues at coordinate 162,200 of BHDV01026120.1, forward strand.
GCGTGGCCCGCAATGGCCTCGTTGCCCCACTTGAGTCCTGCGGCCAGGAACCACGCGAAGGATAGCACCACCCACCAGATGGAGGACGCCATGCCGAAAAAGTAGACTAAGATGAAGACCAGCGTGCAGGCGCTGGGTCCAGCTGCGGAAGTCTTGAGCAGCGGCCCGTCGCAGGCCACTTCGTCATGTCCGAGCGCCAGGCGCGCCAAGTAGCCCAGGGCCACCATGAAGTAGCAGGCCGAGAGGTACACGATGGGCCTCTCGGGGTACTTGAAGCGCTGGCTGTCGATGAGGAAGGTGGTGAGCGTCATGAGCGTGGAGGCGGCGCACAGGCCGCTCCAGAGCGCGACCCACACGGCTGCGAACTCCTTCTCCTCGCGCGTGAAGAAGGCGCCGCGGCACGGCAGCGCGCAGGCGGGCGCGACGGCCCTTGGGCCTGACGCGTTGAGCGCCCGCGGGGCCAGCAGGGGCGGGCGGCACGCGCACGCGCACTCGTCGCCGGCGACCTCGCCCGGGCTTGCAGCCGGGCCGCTTTCGCAGTTTTTTGAATCCTTATCCTTGCAGTTTTTGAAGTGAGGACGACGAGGCGGCGGCGCGCGGGGTGGTTCCGGCTCCTGCGCGCGATCATTCTCCTCCATACAGAGTCGATCAGGGTCGCCCATTCGCGGCAGTTGCTCGCAGGCCATGCGCTCTGGCCATTGGAAGCCGTACTTCTGCATGAGCGGCGCGCAGCCGGCGCGCGCTCGCTCGCACACGCTGCGGCACGCCGGCAGCGGCTTCGCGTAGTCCTCGATGCAGATGGGCGTGTACACGGAACACAGGAAGAACTTCAAGTCGGCCGAACACTTGATCTCCACCAGCGGCCAGTACTGGTGCACCTGGAATGGCAGAAGTTTTTGAGTTAAAATAAGCCACGAACTAGGAATAGATTATCGGCTCATTCGCAAACGTGGTGAACCGTGACTCAGTTTCAATTAGTCACAGATTCTTAGTGACTAATTTTGTGGTTTGCAGAAATGAAAACGTCGTCTGACTATTTTTTTCTAAATGTAAATTACATTTTAATCCACACTATCATGTCAACTTGAAATTAAATGCCGTTTGCTGCAGGATTACTCATCTCGAAAATTCGGAGGATACCAAATGCAAGAGACCAAAAATACGTATTCTTAACAGCCAGAGCTATCTTCTCTCACTTGGTGCAATAGTCCAATGGCTTAATAAACAGTAACGTTGTACCCAACGGCACTACACATCTACATCGTAGGCTACTTTAAAAAAAAAAACAAAAAAAAAATTAAGTGGTGTCCCCCAGATCAGCTCCTCTCGGTCGGACGAGAAAGGGAAACGGCGAGGTTGCACATTGTACTCGACTATAAGAGCTAGTTCAGACTTGGCAGAATCCGCACGGACGCAAATACTCAGATTTGAGTCATAGATGATGTCATAGATTTCACAAGTTCATAGGTTTCATAGTTCATAGGTTTGAGGAGGGTAAGGAATATTTACCTCCAGACCGGCCTCCTCCTGCGTATCATGGTCCAGCGAGTTGGGGAAGGCCGTCAGGTTGTACCCAATGCCGCGGCACATGGGGATGGAGATCTCCTCGCAGCGCGGCTGCAGCGCGCCGCCCGCCGCCGCCAGCGACGCCACCAGCCACCACAGCCACATCGCGCTATTGACGCATCTGAAGACAAAGATACCTGCGTTAGGGTGCCTACATGAAGAAACGGTTGCGGTAGGTACCGACCGATGCAGTGCCAACTTAGATGGCAACACAGAATGTATACACAAAAAAATGGTAGGTTATACCTTATCGGTTTAGGTAGTTAGTTAAAACAATGTAAACAATCTTGACGTGTCTTTTTATTTAAACGTACACTTTATAAATCGAAATCTTTACATTTTACAATTTAGGTATGAAAAAATCATTTACTTTCATAATTGAATTGTATAGTGTAACGATTTTCATTTTTAGACTGTGTATTTCAACAAAAAGACATGACGCTTTATTGCTCGACTTGGTGGGGGCACGGCCGTGCCCCCAGATGTCAAGATTGTTTATATTGTTTAAACTACCTAAACCGATAAGGTATAGTACGCGTACGTTAGCATGAAAACCGATGTCGACATCGACATTTACCTAATACGAAATAGCGTTTTCGTGCGGTGTCGAGTTTAGAGTGACACCTCTCCATTTCTTCCGTGGATGTCGTAAGAGGCGAATGCCGAGAAATGTTACAATAAAACGTAACAATTTACGTCAAAACATTGTTTCATTCATCACATCACGCGATTACTGATTAGAACGATAAGGTAAACATGGAATTTGTTATTCGTAACCTATGTAATACAAAGAAGACATGCCTTGGATGCAAGCGTAACAAGGCTGGCTAAGGATTCCGCCTTTGGATACTTAGCACTAGGTATTGTTGCGACCCCTAGCGCCACCTATCTGCAAGTAGTACAACTTCTTCGACAAACGTCGTTTACGTCATCAACTGTCAAAGTGTTCTACACCGCGCTACAGAAGTTTCGAAGATCGGTTGCATAAATACAACTTCCGACTTTCTCCTTGTGGATTTCGGTCCCCAGACAAAACATCTCCCTGGAGAGAGATCTCTCTATTGGAATCTTTCCCATACGAATGGAGAATTTCAAGTACGAATAGTGTATACAATTTGGCATGATTTTAGAAAAAGAGTAACTTCGCTCAGCGCTTTTTCCAGGTAAAATTTACTCTCTCTAAAATCTTGCCAATTCGTATGCCGAGGCCGAAGTACACCTACAGTTATTGGGATGAACTTAATTCCAGTTTAGTTGCATGGATGCACCGAGTGGTTCAAGGCCCTGCCTATCTCCGATAGCCTGATAACCGTATCTGCTACCGTTTGAGCCGATAGCTAATCAGCAGTTGCGTTGTGATTCCAAATTTCCAGTCATCGATTGTTGATAGCTGAATGAGAAATGAGGGTTTTCTATTGGAAGAATTTTGTGTGGTGTCTGGTTTAGAATAACCTCTATATTTCTTCCGTGGATGTCGCTAGAGGCGATTAAAAGGTTAAGGTATATTTTAGGCGATAGGTTATCAACCTGTTACTATTGTACCCCTCAAATACCTACGCTATAAGTGGCTAGGAAACGTGAACGTAGGTTTAGAGTCTAAACTTTAGACTATGTAGCGTGTCCTCTGCCAACCTCATTTGGGAATACAGTTCATTGAATCAAAGAACATGGTTATCGGTTGGTAACTTATATGCAGAATGCAGAGGGTTGACTTTAGCGGAAATAAATTGGCACAGTTCTAAATGTTACGGTAGAAACATCTAAATGTTCTTAGCTGTAACAAAAGAAACACTTAAGTAGGAATTGACTGTACAGACTGTTGGTCACAATAAACAAGTGAATGTTCATTTGAATGAGTTGGGAAACCTCATATTAGCTGAACATTTATAACTCGTGCGCATCCAAAGCAAATAAAGCTCGTTAAAGGGAACTTCCTCGACAGGTCTTCGGTCGGATTTAGTTCGGTAAAGCTAAATAGTTTTATTTATTTTGGGAGGAACATGTGCCCGTAAATATAGATGGTGATTAAACAGGCAGTGGTAGACGCGACAGGGAATCGGTTTATGCTTATAAAAGGTCTCTCAGAGGGCAACGCAAAGACGGCAGTTTAAGGAAAAGTTTTTTTTTATTTATGTCGAGATTGACTCGATTGCTATTGAAAAAAAAGGACATTTCAAAGATTTGCACGCTCTGCAAAAGCGTTTAAGTACATACTTTACAGTAGACTGAAATAGCAAAAGTCTAAAGTCGGGAATATAGTGAAAATGCATGTTGTATTGGAATACTGAGAGTGCTTTCGTCCATGGCAGCGTCAAAAATTGCTTGCTGCTCCTCCTATGTACTCGCTTTTATGGGCCACTTTTCGTCTAAACACGAGACCATAGCCTAACCCATTGTGTGCCAAACGCGTCGCAATGAAAGTGAATACCCTCATATTATTATACTCTGTGGCACGACGCCAGCAGCGCCGACGTCTGAACACGACTTAATGCGCTTTTAACGACACACGATATCGACACGTGGCGTCCATGTCCAGCTTTACATTTCGAATTTGGAATGTTAAAAAATATTTTATATTGACGTTCAGCTTTTGTAGCTGGCCTGCGGTTGAGATGGGAAATGGGGAAATCGTGTTTTGTTTTTATTGTGTTGATTCTTAAATCAACATTGTTATGGCAACAATGCTTGTAGGTATTTCGGTAACGGAAAACGGGTCACTATCTGTGTAAACAAATAGCATTTTGTTGTTGTTCGAGTTAAAGTGGGATATTGACATAATTATGTCTCTAATCTGCCTGTTATGTTACATTTCGTGAAACGCCAACTTGTTACATAGTAAAGCGTTCCCTGTTTGCTCCAATATTCTTTTATAAGTAAGGAGGTGATATGACAACACCGTATACATTAATAACAACATAATAAACAATCAGCGAAAACTTCTGCACCTGCCGGATTAACACGGCAAGGTGCGAGTAGAAAAGCACACGAGATAGACTATATACCTGTCACTGTTTAACTAGAGAAGTGAGAAAAGAGGAAGTCCGTAAGACAAGTTAACAATGTTAACACAAATTCATTCCCAAATGGGGTAGGCAGAACACGAAACGCTACATAGACAAAACCATGACTATTTCACATTCCGTGGCTACGTCTAGCATATTTTTTAGGTTTTAAGTTGGCAGGTATAATAGTGACGGGTTGCTAGCCTATCGCCTAAAATATACACTTCAGTCGCCTCTTACGACATCCACAGAAGAAAGAGGTGTTATTCTAAACCCGACATCACACGGGACAGGAAAGTCAATATTTACTCAAAGTCTGCACTACCTCAGAAATGTCTCTTAGTTCCAAATATCTTGTCAAAGTCCGAATTGCACTTCTGCAACCGTAGAAGGCAGTCCTCACTGCGAGCGTTGTTGCCAGTGGTAGGCATTGTTCGGTTGTTCCTAGTTCGGAGCTATCAGGCTCCGGGTAAACAAGCGTTTAATCGTAAAACTAAAGCCGGCGTTCGCAGTACTCGGCTAGGCAGGTGCGGGTTGGGTCCCAGCGTTAGCGGGTAAAAACTGAACTTTTTGTTAATAACTAATTTTTTTTTTAAATTATGTTGGGAAGCTTCACGTAGCTGTAGCGATTACAGGTGTCAGCAAAGGACAAAATGTTTAGCTACACCATTTTACACAATAACAACACACAATCTTGCCTTTGTTTTCAAATGGGGTAGCTATGACTACTTCACGTTTAGTAGCCACTTCTAGTATAACCTTAGGTTTAAAAACAAACGGAAGAGGTATAGCGACAGGTTACAATATTTAGGATTGCAAAAAACGTTGCAGAGAAAATGGTAAACATTACCGTTCCACTTGTCAAAGGCAAATCACTTCAGATTTCTATCATAATCTCACAAAATAGTTAGATTTGCAAAATATCGGTACCTATAAAACAGGACCTTCTCTTTTACAAATTAAAACAAGTCCCAAGTTGACGCAAAAATCGCTTCCGCCTAAGCCCTCGCTCCCCGCCCTCACTTGCACCCGGCCCGCCCGTTTATTCCGGTCCACTGCAGTCGCCTCGCCCGAACGTGCGACCAGCTATTGAGTTATTACTACCGGGAACTAAAGTGAACCAATATTGTGCCTGCGTGAGCTTTAATTGCTCATTGTTGGTGAGGGCATTGAATCTAGAAATCTAGAAAATACTTGGGCCGAGTTAAAACTGGGGTTCCGAGAACTTCCAGCCACCAGGAACTCGGGAAGTTTAGGCGTTTGTTCAAATTGGAATTACGCTTCTTTACTTCGTCGTTCCCTATGGTGCCGGGTTAGAATAACACCTCTTTTATTCCGTGAATGTCGTAAGAGGCGATTAAGAGCGTGCACACAAAATTCGGTGATTTTGATGTTTTTCCAATGCTTTAGAAAGCTATAAATCCTTAAGTTTTTAAAGAAAAACTACTGTAACATATAAATAAACTCTTTTTCTAGGGATTAACGGAAAAAAATATTTTATTAACAACACAGATTTCTTTTACTTAGCCAATTTGTTGAAGGGTTTTCACAAAAATACGCGTCAGAGCTGTCTTTCACTTGAAAATTTGCCATTAAAATTTACCATAAACGATATAAACTTGTTATTATCTGATAGACAATATAGTCTACTGGGGATTAACGGATTAACATGAATCAAATTATTGGTTTTTATTAATCAAATATCATAATAATTTGATTAATTATTAATCAAATATTACATAATTTGAAAGTTGAGCCATTACTTTATTTTTTTTCTCATTGATTTTAATGTAATTACAAATGAAACAATTTTATTGTAAACTAGCTTTCCGCCCGCGACTTCGTTCGCGTAAATTTCGGATTTTGGGGTCGTAGGTTTCTGAGCCTATTCATTACAAACAAACAAAGTTTTCCTCTTAATAATATTAGTGTAGATGTAGATATCTAAACCCAAATATTTTACGGAATCCTCTTTTTTTTCCAAAATAAAATTTAGCCTATGTTACTCGTGGATAATGTGGCTTTCGAATGGTGCAAGAATTTTAAAAAACGGTCCAGTAGTTACTGAGCCTATTCATTACAACCAAACAAACAAACAAAGTTTTCCTCTTTATAATATTAGTGTAGATTTACAGAATATGTTTAGTCTAACCATATTTTTTTCATGGCTAAATATGAGTTAATTTACATTTCACGATTTTTTAAACATTGGTCCAAAACCACTAAGGTCAGGTGGGGGAAGAGAAACGCAGCGATAAGAGGGCTCTACAGACCATAATCACTCATAACTCGACGAGTTATGGTCTGTGGTGCCTCTTACCCCTGCCCTGCCCCTGAATTTCTCTTCCCCCACCTGATCTTATATATATTACGTTCGTAAAAAATGTGTGCGCCCTCTTAAGGAAATAGATTAAGGTATACTTCGGGCATCAGGCTGGCAACCTGACACCAATATACTTATTTCATCTGTTTTCATGCCAAAAAATATTGCTAGAAGTGGTTAAGAAACGTGAAATAGATATGGTTTTATCTGCGTCATGTTTCGTGTGCTCTGCCTACCCCTTTTTGGGAATACAGGCGTGATTGTACGATGATGATGATTGTTTCGTCTACGTTGGCGATGCACCTGCATCTAATTAGCCCATTTGTGTGTTTGTGTGTTTTCTGTCTCAAGAAAGTAAAAGTAAACTGTTTTTAATGGTCTCTCGCATAAAAATACTTCGACGATGTCATCGGACGTAGGTCATGGCGATAATACGTCTGGGGCTATTTTCGTACATTCTAAGATAATTTGGCTTTACTTTGTTTGTTTCACGTCGTTATCTAAATCAGGGAACGATGCCTAATGAGCGGCGGCATAACACGCTCAATACACAATTTTAAATTTGTTTTTAGTTTTGTGAAACAACCACAATTTATGTTGGTACAATCAATGTTGCTGATGTAAGCTTCAAATACTATCAGCGGAAGCGGAGCGGTGCGGCACTGCGGCGTAATAGCATAAACAAATGTTTTTTTTGCCGACCGGTGCCGGCGCGAGTTTGTGGAGTGCGCCCTCTTTCATATTACTCCGAATAAAACAACCGATACCGTCACGCCACCTCGCCGTGCCGTCCCGCTACCGCTGAAAGCGCGTTTCGAGCTTTAATGTAGCATCAATTGTAGCAACTCATATAGTACCTCAATTTAATAAGCAAATCTTTAAAAACATTAAAAGCATATGATACACACGATTTGAACATTGCTTTCGCGTCACTTTATTTGATGACTGTCGACAGGTCGACAAATTATCGATTACTTTCAAGACATATTTAAGATAGCAAACCAAACGTATTACCAAAAGCTTAAAATAGTGCGGCCCGAGCAGGTAACGCTACCGAATGGATCCGATGACATTTCCGATTAGTCGCCGCGTCGGGGCGGTTGTCGAGCTGGCGTCGCTCCAGCTTTAAAAGCATACGATACGTCCCTACACAAAGGCAATCTGTTCGCGGTAGGCCCGCGAGCTAAGCGGAATGCCGTTTCCGCGCTTTATTTCACTACGCCATTGCCGTACAATATACGTAACGATATATCGCATAATTCGCTCGTCAACCACGTGGGTCATACCCAAACACTTGTTCGCGTATCTTCTGTGGACAGGACAAAAGTCAAGGGTTAAGCTAGTAACTGTAGGAAAGATCAAATGTATTTAGTACATTTATCCGGTTACTAGCTCGTTCGAACAAATTATAAGATTGGGCTTTCTTAAATGATAAATTTTATGTCCACAGGGAGACCTCTTCTGTCCTCCTGTCTCTCCTGTAGACACAAATTTAGTTCTATCCTCTACTGCATTAGAAAAGGCTCACTACCGTGAGCTTAGTCAACGAAGCTAACTTAATACCCAGAAACGTTCCTAAAACGCTATACGCTCGTGCCTCGCGCCGCGCCCAAAATCGTTACCATACTAATCACAATCCGTGTATGAAGACGTGCGCGAATTCTCCTGCGGCCGCGCACGTGGTTTAAGGTTAATGCGGACGACTGTATTTAAACTATTTAGAGCTGCGGAAACCTCTCAGAAGAATTAACTTTGGAAACTTTAATTTTGACCAAAAGTTTAAGAATGTTTCAGTGACCAAGTAGGCTAACTTTAATCTTCCGTGAAGTAAGAATAACTACGTAGGTTTTTCTGCTTTTTAACATTAGGATCGTAGGTTTTTTTTTAAATGTAATTGTATTGGTTCGTGTGGTAGCCTAACTGAGCCTGTAATGCCAAAAGGTAGGCAGAGCTCTCGAGGCATTCCATAGACAAGAGTAAATCACGTATATCACACTTTTAGTACATTTTTGATATAAAGTCAGCACTGTTGTATAACAGTGGCAGGTTGCGAGTCTGTCGCGTAAATATAAACCCAACACCATGCTTTATGTAAAACAGGGCAAATGAGACCAAGTAGAAACCATAAAAGAAGTAAGAACATTTTATGCAAAAATTTTAAACATGTTTTCTCAATTGTCAATACAGTTACTGGCATAAACATGTAGGGTAAAAAGGTCAGTAGCCAACATAGAAAATTGAACACATCCAATCTTAATTAATATAATATCATTTACGTGACAACATTGGGATTTCTACTTAAAATTCCACACCTTGTCTTCGTTACCACACTCTGTCGACAGGGTGTTCCTAAACGGGAATATATCCGTAACTTTACGATTATAGGGTTACGTTACACGTTACGACCAACAAACGGCGAGAAAGCGCGAACTGCCAACTGTCAGTAAATTATGTAAATAATAAAGTTTCTAATAACGTGTCTGCTATTGGTTAGGTGTAAAGTATCCGTTTGAGTGCGCGTTTAAAAACATTAGATGGCATGGGCGTATTTACAGCCGGTAGGCATTTCAACACGTGTTTTTGTGTAACGATAGGTTGCGTTTGCGTTTTCGCAGTGAAGTTTATACAGGGTGAAATGAAATTGGTGATTGGCTACGCACATATTGCAAATCAATTGTTAAAATTAGTCCGATACAATTTTGTACATTCATACTAAGGTGAAATGAAATCGCGGCCTCAGTGTATGGAAACTTCAAATTTAATAAGACTTATTAAAACAAATGAGTTTGTGCATTCCGTTGTCCAGTTTTAGCTGAGTAAGAAACACTTTTTGTATAGTGTTCATTTCTTCCGTGGATGTCGTAAGACACAATAAGGATAAATAGGTGTAGGTATGCTTTAAGCGACAGACTGGCATCCTGTCACTATTGTAGCCATTTACTTAAAACCTACGCTAGTGGCTGCGAAACGTTTGCTCTGCCTACCTCAATTGGGAATACAGGCGTGATGTATCTACTTAAAACCTTGCCAAGATAGATTCCGGTAACCCAAAGACGGATCTAGGAACATGTCAACGCCCCCATACCTGCACAAGGGAGGTCTTATGCAACGACATAAGGCCGTCGACACACGCGCGGCCGCGGACGTCGTAAAAACGCAGTAAAGACGCACTAAAGCCGCAGCGACCGCTTTACGAGCATCCTGCGAAACTGCTGTTGTCTAAATTAGAATAGATACATATCTAACAACACCTCATTGTTCTGCGTGGGTTGTTAGGACTTTGTTCAATAACAAAGTTTAATACTTGTATTGGGGATTGGTGTAGGTGGAGCGCTTACGCAAATGTTTTGATAGCCAACCTGACTAGCACAGTCGATGAATAACGGGATGTCACTATATTTAATCTATCGATAGTTTAGTTGTTGTTATTTTCCTATCACTAGTAAGTTAAAGTGCCGGGGTGGTGTCGGGTCGGGATAGAAAAACACCTCTCCATTTCTTCCGTGGATGTTGTAAGAGACAACTAAGGAAATCGGTCTAGGTTATGCTTTAGGCTAGCAACCTGTCACTGTTATGCCTGTTTCATGTGTTAATTATACCTAAAACTATGCTGAAGTGGTCACGGAACGTGAAATACAGTAGTCGTGGTTTGTCTTTCCCGTGTGGTGCCGGGTTAGAATAGCACCTCCCCCTTTCTTCCCGTGGGTGTCGTAAGAGTCGACTCTGGGAAAGGGTTAGTGTATTGTAGGCGATGGGCTAGCAACCTGTCACTGCAATATCACGTTTAACCATCTGGTTACCCTGCTGAAATTGCTAAACGTGGCACTGGAATTTTGAATTCATGTGCTCTGCCTACCCCTCTTGGGAATACCTACAGGCGTGAGAATATGTATGTATGTATGTATGTATGGTTTGTCTATGTAACATTCGTGTGCTCTGCCTACCCTATTTGGGAATACAGGCGTGATTGTTCGTATGTAGGTGTCAGGTAGTCTAGTTGTCTAGTATGTTAAGAGTCACAAATACCCCTGTAAATACAGACACAATTAAAAAAATTCGAAGCATACAGTACAAAATGATATCGCACTTCAATAACTGCAATTCCAAGGCAAACACAAACAAGAACAAGTACGCTTTAATGCGTCTGCAATCAGATATTGAGTGGCACTCCAAACCCGGTGCAAGAAAGTTGTGCGTTGCGGATTCGACAACACGACTTTGTCACAATGTATGGCGCTATCTTTATATTTTCTGTTATAAGCTTTTGCCGTGGTGTTGAATTTAGAGTAACATATCTATTTCTTCTGTGGATGTAGTAGAAGGCGAGAAAATAAGTAAGGGTACGGGGGATAGGCTAACAAACTGTCCCTATTGAACCTCTTAACTTTAAAGCTAAATGGAGGTTTCGTCTATGTAGTTAGCGTTTCATAATATTCATATGCTTCTACATAGACGAGGTTCGTGATGTACCTATGTATGAATGTATTATAAGCTTTTTTTATTCAGTTCTATTTGTCTGATGTTTTTTTGTTTGATTGTCAGTAATAAAGTCTTGCACGTGCTGTCCTCTTCAACGAGTGGTCCGATGATTTGATCAGACATCAACGTGTATACGGCCAGCATAGGATTTGAACACGGCTCTTAGTTACCTTCTGATTTAAGTAATTGGGTATTGTTCTACTATTTTTTAACTGAAAGTGTTTGTAGCAAGACGATCTCCACTAGACAAGGGTACCTCAAAAACCTATATTTCACGTCTCAAGCGTTTTTGTCCGACTGAAGTTTTACGAGCAGCGGTGTCCGAGTCGTAAAGAACTTTCTCGAATAAATCCGACTCGAGTTACGCTTTACGCCGTTTTTGATTTACTACGAACGATATTGAATCGGAATTATTGAATGTAATTCGAACTTTTGAGAATATCTTAACGGAACGATAGGAAATTCCGTCGAAGAAAATTCTAGTCGTTTTATTGATTTGTCTAGACAAAGGTTAGTTTTGACTGTTTTGTATCTGTCTACTTGTGGATTACAAATTGACACAACTACGACATATTATTGGGAATCAAGTCAGTATCTGAAGGTGAACCAATAAACAACGCGATAATTCGTTAATTCATGTTTTGAATCAGGCCTGTAGGTATAACAGAATGGCATACGGAGAGCTTACTAAACATTACCTACTCAGACAAAACCATGACTAATTCACGTTTTGTAAGCCACTTCTAGCATTTTGCTAGTTGGTTGCTAGCCTGTCCACGCACCACACATCCGGGATTAGTTAATTCAGGTATAACAAGTACCTACTTAAAGCGTGTGACATCAATGTAATGTAGTTTATCTCCATACATTTTAATTGTAGTACTAAGACTAAACAGAAACAGCAACAAATAAACCCAGCAAGTTCTCAAAAAGCTTATAAAACGAAGAAAAAGCTTCTATTATTTTAGCTGCAATTAATAATTGTTATTGCCGCGTATTGTTTCAGCCCGATCGCGAACAATGGGCCAATATCGCGAGTGGAGAAACTATCGAGTTACCATTTTAATTTAGTAGCAGTTATAATAAGGTTTCGGAGTTTTATGAGGTTAAATCATCCGACGCGGTTCATACGAGACGGTCAGCCGTGCGTAGCAGACGTACCGGGGGTACAGAAAGCAAAAGAAAAGATTAGTGCAATACATACAATTAGGTTTATGTTCCCAAATGGGGAAGGCAGGGCACACGAAACGTGAAAAAAAACCATGATTATAACTATTTCACGTTTAGCAGTCACTTCTAGAGGTTTGCGAAGATGGAAGAGGTAGGATAGTGACAGGTTGCTAGCCACTAGCCAGTCGCCTAAAGTATACCAAACCTCTTTCCTTAGTCGCCTCTTACAACATCCTTAGAAACTATTTAGAGAAACAAACTTTCCAAGCCCCGTGTGGTGCCGGGTTAGAATAGCACCTCCCCCTATCTTCCCGTGGGTGTCGTAAGAGTCGACTCTGGAAAAGGGTTAGTGTATTGTGGGCGATGGGCTAGCAACCTGTCACTGCAATATCACATTTAACCATCTGGTTGCCCTGAAATTGCTAAACGTGGCACTGGATTTTTCAATTCATGTGCTCTGCCTACCCCTCTTGGGAATACAGGCGTGAGAATATGTATGTATGTAACTTTTCAAATAAGTCTTACGTTGATAATTTTAGTAATAACGACCGTATAATTTCCATAAGCTTCCAGACTGAAGTAGTCACGTAAATTGCCCTTATTGTCGTTAAAGAGTCAAAGCAAAATACAGTTTATAAACAAGGCAGTACAGTGTACTCTTGTCCGATGGGGATATATCAAAGCGCCCATTGTTACGCTATGTGCACTAGTGAGTCACGCGCACAGACTTATAATCGAAATAGATGACTCAAGTGTATGTACTACGCTTGCCACAATTGAGCCAAAAGAGAGAGCAATGCTCTTCCTTTGACGCGATTTCGTTTTATCTTGTAAGAATAAGAATAAGAATAAGAATAAGATTTTTTATTTGTAAAAAACACAGGTAGAAAAATACAGGTGGAAAATAAATACATAAAGAGAGTATCACTATGTCTTGCCTATTGGCGTACAAATGCAATTGTCAAACGAGTATATAATAATAATAGTTGAGTTATAATTCAATGTCATCTAAGAAATCCTTTATACTATAATAACATTTTGCAATTAATAATTTGGTCAGATTTTTCTTAAAATGTATAATGTTTACAATGTCTCTTATGCATAGAGGAATTTTGTTATAGATTCGTGGTGCCATTCCGAGTATACTTTTGCGCATCAACGCAGTTTTGCACTTTGTACTCTGCACCTTGGACTGATATTGAGGCCGCGTAGGGCGCCTGCGTATATTATTAGTGCTTTTAATAAACAATGCTGGATTACATTTAACAAACAATGCAATCTCTAAAATGTATAGACATGGCAAGGTCAGAATTCCATGTGTTTTGAAATAAGAGGAGCAACTATCTGTTATTCGCAGGTTGTACATTGCTCTCAAACACCGCTTTTGAGCTTTAAAAGCCGCTTCTTTATCCGTAGAATTACCCCAAAATATGACCCCGTATCGTAACGTTGACGCAACAAGGCCATGATAAGCAGTCAGAAGAGTGGGACTATCCACCATTTTCGACAGCTTTCGCAGCGCAAAAGCTGATTTACTAAGCTTTTTACATACCTCGCTTATATGTGATTTCCATGTCATTTGGTTGTCAATATGGAGCCCTAAAAACTTTGTTACCGCAGCTGTCTCAATTTTATTTCCGTCATAATTTATATTTAAGTCATTATATTGTAATCGCTGGTAGAAATGCATTATATTAGTTTTATTTAAATTAATTTTAAGATTGTTATTTTTTAACCACGTTATTATGTCAGATATTGTATTATTTATGTCATATTCATATGTTCTTGGGTCATCACATTTTATAATAGATGTGCTGTCATCAGCAAACAAGATCATAGGATGGCAGACGGCTTCAGGAAGATCATTGATATAGATTAGGAAGAGGAGGGGGCCAAGCACACTTCCTTGGGGCACGCCAAACGTTACACAACGTGCTTCAGACAAAAAAGTGTTTTCAAGTCTGGATTTTTGGCATATCCTTGTAATCTCTGTGTACTGTATGCGGTTAGTCAGATAGGATTCGATTAAATTAAATGGTTTACCTCGTATACCATAGTGAGCAAGTTTGTACATCAATGTCTTATAATTTACATAATCGAAAGCCTTTGTCATGTCAGTATATATAGCACTAATTTGTGTTCGTTGGTCCATACTTTGTAAAACATTATTTACTAAATTATATATAGCCATATTTATGCTTACGTTTTTTCTAAATCCCTTCTGTTCTACACACAATAAATTATACTTCTCAAAATAATTATAGAGACAATTGTACAAGTACTTTTCAAAAATACTGCTTGTACTGCTTAGATTAGGTTTAACTTCCTAGAGACAGGACAACTTGAATAAGGCGTTGTCACCTTTGAATCGGTTTCACTCGAACTCTCAATTTCCATTACTAAAGCGCTCATGTGACGTTACAGTAGGTAGAGAAAAAGTGGCACGCTTGGTTTTCATACAAATGCAGAAACTTGCGGTGTCTATTTCGATATAAGTCTATGGTCACGCGGCTATTCTCGTCCGCTAATTGCCACTACCTTATATCAATCAATCTTGTTTTATACGCGTAGAGATAATATTTACAATATAAATATACCTATCACTTATTACATCGGGCTTTATCGGACTGGTTTAAGGAACTGCTTTGAGTCGTGTTTGCTTTTCGCATTCATAACGAAGGCTGATTTAAAGCGAGATATATAATAGGTATATAAGCCATTGTTAAAATAGCGTGACATCTTTATAGTCTCATCCATTTGTACTTTCCATCAGGTGGAGATGTCTTTTTACGTAAAAAAGATAAAATAACACCTCTGCAAAGATAATAAGAGGCGAATTGGGGAATATAGCTTTGAGGCGACGGGCGAGCAACATATCACTATTACACTTCTTTTATGAAACTTGGAACCTAAGAATTATGCTAAAAATGGTTATGAAGCGTGGTGTAGTCGTGGTTTGATGTATGTGTATTGGGAGTAATTGTATGGAGAGAACCTCTTAATTCAGTTTAAATCTGATGATTTTAAATTTAAATTGATCCATATCATATTAAAGCCTGTTTCTTAGTCATAGCTTTTCATCACTAAAAACAAAGCGGCTTCCAAAAAAAATGCATGTCATACCTACATAGGTATAGCTATAAATATATTGCACGAACCTACAGCGATTTTTTTAACATCCACAAGATTGAACTAAAGGCTCATTAAGCCTCCACCCCGTTACCCGACGGCACCAGCGCCAATCCCATTAAGTTTAAACCATTAGTCATAACTTATGTGCAAATACGCGCCCAATTTGTGCATGACAGCAAATATTGTGCCAATTAATCAACGATTGTTCCCGAACCGCTCCGAGTTTACCCGAATCCATCCGAATCAAACGATGTTAAAGCAGCCATTAATTTGCGCGAGCCCTTTGCAACGCAATCAGGCCAACTGGGTCAGCGTTTCTTCGGCGAGAACAATTTTCCGCTTGACAAATCAAACTTGCGCGGGCGCGGGCCGAGTGACGAGCGAAACGCTCTATTGGCCAATGTCACGCTGCTGTCGCATGCGGCACGTAGAGCGACCAATCGCTGCTGGTGATTGGCGATGTTGCTTTGTGATTGGTTGGTTAAGCGCCGCATGCGGCGGTGACGGCAGTGTGGCCTGAACTTTTAACCGGTTACAGAATTGAAGAAGAATAGAACGGTTAGAGTAAAGAACTAACAATTGAAGTAAGAATAATTAATATTATAGGTAAGTGTAATTAATTTAATTCTAAGCATTGTAGCTGAAGGAACTACTCTGGTGGCTGTGGCTGGTACGAGTATTGATTCTATTGCCGTGACAGACAAGGTTCAAATTGTGCAATTCTCCTTTGGACTTTAGATTACAGATACGCTATGCATTTTAATTATTTTCTTCAATCTAAACGGACCGTATTAGAGTGTATTAAGTTTCAATTACAATTTTAGGAATTTGCCTACGATTGTAGCTACAATGTTGCTAGTAGGAACCCTAGATTCCGCCCCGCTACCGCCCCTGCCTCGCGTACCATAATCAAGGGAATTTAGCCGAATTTACAATTTCCCCGGGCAGTTGGCCGGCCCGGATAAACGGGTTAACTTGAGATCCGGCGTCCGGCTGCCGTGTTGACGGTGCTAATTTAGAATTAGCCCTGTCCGGCGCGCCTCCGGCAATTTAGTTAAGCGTAAGGATCCTATTTATACATATGTTAGGAGGAAATTCATTGTAACCTTCCACAATGTAACCTATTAGTAAACAAGCGCGATGTAAAGTACCAAATAGACAACCACAGGAATAACTCTTTCATCATTCTTAAAACAATAAGACGCGTGAAGTTGAACGAATCCAATGTCACTGCTGTACGTCTCAACAGATAAAGTGCCAGCAGAGATTACATTTACAACCTGCATACCATCAAGTACATACTTGTCTGTAATCCATAGACATCCCGGATTAGTGCAGTTCATACGGCGCTAGCTACAGCCCCTCCACACACGGCTAGAAAAGCGAGTTGGTACCCATTGCGTGTGATCACAGTTAAAACTTAAATGGAGGTACATGGAGTCGTGTAATGGACGAGCAATGAACAGAGAAATCGCTGGTTGGTCGTCGGTTGGTCGTAGTCGTGCCGGACCCTAATCCCCCCGTCTACGGCGACGCGATCCAGACGCGTCGAGACAGATTTACGGATATCCGGCCCGGCATTTCGCCTCAAACGGCTCTAAAACAATATTTGGCTGTTTAGAATGCCTTTGCGTTCGATTTGTATTTCGTAGAGACGCTTTGAAATGTCTGCGGGATTGTCTAACTAAACTAGAGCAGTTTCTTTATGGCTTTTGGAATTATTAGACGTTCTTTGTTTTGTTACTTTTAATTTACGACGTGATAAAAAAGTTACGTCAGTTGGTTTGTGTCTCTTCAGCTATTGTTTTGAAATCTTTAAATTTTTGCAAGGCAGTAAAGGTACCCGTAGTTTATTGGCGAACGTTGCCAATTCGGCATTGTCTGTCGCGAACAAGGCCGCCGGCGACAGCGACAAAGCGCGCATAACGGTCAGCGACAGCACAATGCAGTCGCAGACAACCGCCGCTACCCGCACAACTTCAACAGTTTGAATTATGTTAGTCCTAAACATAAACAAAACGATATCTAAAACCCGTTCACGGAATACTTCTTATTTCGATCGAGTAGATAATGTGACATTATTTTCGCTAATTGCTTCCGCGGATCGCGGTGCCCTGATGCCACATTGTCAATTTATAATTGCGACATCAAACAAGATGGCAGTGGCAGTGGCATTGTACGTTCCGGAATGCGGGTTATTTAATCAACAATAGCGCGTGTAGTCATGTACGATCATTAACATGAATATCGCAAAGCAATCGCATCGAGGACGTATAAATTAATTGGCTAGGCAGCGCGGCCGCTCGCGCACAAAAGGTGTGATTTAGTGCGGCCTAATTTAAATATCGCCAGCTCTGGCGGGGACGCCTGCGACTCCAGAAATGTCATTCCCTGTCCCTTTTGTTTCAAAACGGGGGCTTTTTTCGTATCGATCCCTTGCAGGTAACCGGGAGCGGATGATTTATTACCGGGCTTGTTGGTTCAAATAATCGATTCCCCGCCGCCCCGCGCTCCGCCAAACTGGCACCACGGGGCTCCGCCGAAGGACGCTTTTGCCTTGCGCCCGGCCGACGCATCTCGAGTTAATGGCTCAAACGAAAATACCCCGTGTGTAGTGTTGCTCCGTAGAAATATTTGGACAATAAGCGAGCTTGCTAAATTTCAATGTGAATTTATTAGGGCACTAAATCGGGGAGTCATCGCGCGTTAGCACGTGCACAATAAAATACGTGGCCGTAATTTAACTTGTAATCCAAATATTTTGCTTCGCAAGCGAATTATTATGACTGTAAACAGACGCCCCGGTATGAGAGATATGTCGACCGTTTTTTAAACATTCGCTTTTAAAAGAATAATTTACGTGGCGACGAGGGATACGCTTTGTTCTGGGATCCGCGACTGCGAAGTTAATTCAAACGGTATGTTAATTACAATTAGGCGAAGTGCAGCTGTTTAAACGCGGCATTATGATTACAATGCGTGCGCGCGAGGACTGTTTACCAACATGAGTTTTATTACGGCAGGAAATCGTTTTGTCGAATGCCGTGTAAGTTGCAATAAATTATCTTTACAAGGTGTAGCTTGTACCAGATTGCGCGATAGCCGGAGATAGGGGTATCAAATCGCACGAAAACGTTTCTTTATCTGAGGTGCGAGATTACTTTAGGGTAGGTAGGTACACTTGACTCTCAACATTTCTATTACACTTGGCATTATTGTAAATAGACTCTTTAGTGTTTCCGCATTCTGCGGTGCCAAAGGTCCTCGCTTGTCAGATCGTATAGCCATGTTTTATGGTATCAGCGAGATGTAATCTGTTATGTCTGTAGATGTTCTGAACCAAACCTTTGTATGAAATAAATAAATAGACAGTAGCTGCGAAGGATATTAACGATTTATGTACTGTTACCGTCTCTCGCTGTTTACATTGAACCTGAATTTACGATACGTTTCCACTCCTTGATTAATGTGGCCAGGGCGTAAGAGTAATCTTCTGTTTGGAGAGATATTCAGTATCCCTTCAGACTTTACACAGTTGTTATCCGTGCAGTGTAAATGTGTTTTATTTGCCGAGCAAACAGAAAGCTGTACGATAACGCAATGCATCGAAGGCGTCTAAAAATATGAAACGTTTTTTGTCGAAATTTAGCCAGCGTAGGGTTACGGTGACGTTAAGAGGGCCATAAATAACGTTACCGCGACAGAAGAGATAAACAGAAACGTGAGAAGCGAAGCATATTTAAAGGGAAAACACCTGCAAAAAATTAATGGTGCCACTACACAATCCGGCGTGTAATGCGTGTGCTTCAGCGGGTTTGGGGAGACAAATGACGCGCGTGCACGATGCAGATTTTGTAGAGAAGACTATCAATCAAGAAGACACTGATGCTTATACCATACATACATACATATTGCTTGTATGTATTTCCAAATGAAGTAGGCAAAGCACACGAAATGCTACTAAGTACATACCCATTACTAGCATAATTTCCTAACCTATTTTCTTAGTCGTCTTTTAAGACGACCACTGAGAGGACGAAGAGGCGTTATTCTAACCTCGACAGCACACGGGCACACGGCAAAAACTTAAGGGCTTCATTTTACCCATGTAAATAATTAACGATAAACCGTTATACAAAGTTAACTTTAAATTAAAAAAAAAAAAAATCCTGCCTGAGTTGTGTGATGTCACCTTTGGTTTTTGTAAGATATCGCACGGTAGTTTATCAATAATGTTACATGTGTGTACTTGTGTAGGTAATGTTCGATAAGATTTTAACTATCTTTATAGAGGTGTGCGGGAGATATTAGATCAAAATCAATTCTGTTTCATCAGTATTAAAGTACTGTTAGTGTACGCGTAAGTAGCCGTGGTAGCCCAGCGGTTCGAACTGTGGCCTCTCAAGCAGAGGGTCGCGGGTTCAAACCCCGGGCTCGCACCTCTGAATTTTTCGGAATTTATGTGCGATATCAAATTTGATATTTACTACGAGCTATTCGGTGAAGGAAAACATCGTGAGGAAACCTACACACAGCGACGAAGTAATTCAACGTTGTGTGTGAAGTTCCCAATCCGCACTGGGCCCGCGTGGGAACTATAGCCCAAGCCCTCTCATACTGAGAGGAGGCCTGTGCCCTGCAGTGGGACGTATATAGGCTGATGATGATGATGATGAGTGTACGCGTACTCTATCTACTTGTAATTGCTAGTCACGAATAAGATACATTCTGTCGATATCTATGACCCTAAAGATTGATTTTGATTGATTGTCACAATAAACATATAAAAATTTCAAGAACAAAAGAATATTCACTGTAAATAGGTTCTGATAGATCAGGAATCAATTTGTTCGCTGGTACATAACAACATAATTATATTACAACAGGAGCGACGCGACACAGCGGCCGCGAATACACGCGCACTCGTCCGCTGATGGGTCACGAAATCGCTCGAAACATGTCCAGCTAATCTCGATATAATAAATGAGTCTTACGGTAGTTTTTACGTTTGCAAAACACTCGTCAAAAAGTACCCAATGCCATAAGTGCCATAACCTGCAGCTGCCGTCTGTGATGTAAGATCCACAACATAGTTTAAGTGCTTCCCAGTCTGTAATATTGGCCGGTACTTATTAATAACAGTCAATTTAAACCTCCTCGGCAGTCCAGGTCCTGCCGATAGCGATGATCGATCATCGGCCATGTTTAATTACGCGCTTATCGCGATGATTTATTGATATTACCCGTATCGCGCGATAGCGTGACACACTAAACGCTTGTAGGAATCGCTCCTTCCAAAACCACGGAATTCTTGGAGATAGTGCGCTCAGACGCGAGATTTAGGTGTTCGAATAACATAGGTACAATCACGCCCATATTCCCAAATGGGGTAAGCAGAACACACGTTTCGCGCTTCGCAGCCACTTCTCTAGCATAATGTAGATTTTAACAGATTGTAGAGGTATAATAGTGATAGGCTAGCCTGTCGCTTAAAACATACCTAAACCTCCTTAATCGCCTCTTACGACATTCGCAGAAGAAATGGAGAGGTGTAATTCTATCCCGACATCACAGGCTAATGCTATCTTTATTTGCAATGTTTTATCTCACGTTCTTCTTCCACCAGGTACGCCAAGACGCCTACTTAACGCTATCTACAAGGTTACCGTAATGAAAGTGTGCAGTTATCTTTTCAATTATAATACCGCGTGAAAACCAATAAGAGGATTATAACTAACAAATCCGCTGGAACTCATCAATAATATTTGTCTAGATATGATTTAGCCCGAGGCGTGTAGGTTTATCGCTTGTTTTTGAGCAAATATTTATTCAGTTATCTGTGGTACAGATTAATAATAAGATTAATCGGTTACTCTGGCACCTACGCTAATAACTTCAGTTAAACGACTGCGTAGATTTTCATCGGATAATTTGGCCTTTTAGTTTGTTTTAGCTACCTTCTCAATCATTATCAATGAAAATAGTGATGCCCGTATTTCCAATGATAATGGAACAAGGCAAATAGATCGGTTATCGGTTCGGTAGCCGATAATCGGGCGATCTTTATGAACGCAAGCTGCCTGTTTTATTTACGATCGTGTGTTTTTAAAACGTTTTACAATGGGCATCCGCAGCAGCGATTAGATCGCTGTTTTATCTATTGTATAAGTATTCGTAATCGGTTACGATACAGACAAGTTGGGAGAATGTTACGGGAAAGTACGCAACGTAAGTTTTGGAATTAGGTCAGGTTTTCATAGGAAAAAATATGGGAGCAAACAGAAAAAGGTCCCTCCGAAATTAATCAACGATAGATACAGAAATAAGTATCTTTTTTTTGTGTCTGCCGGACTATACCTGCACTGGGCATTCCCATACGATTTGGTAAATCTAGCTGGATATTTTTTAAGCCTAAACTTTTTACTTAACCTTTGATATTCTTTAACTAAACTGTAAAAGTACCTACGTCACAAATTCATCCAGGATGATTAACAATGCATACCTATTACTAAGTACTTATTTATCATTTAAGTGAACATGTAACTTTTGTTCTTATAAAAAAAAATCTAAACCTAAAAGCCTACTGATGGTCACGTCGTAATCGTATGTGTAATGGCGGAATATTGTCTACATGTAATCGATTGTGGGCAAATGTAAGTAGGTGTAGACCTACGTCCTTTATTCCAGCTTCAAAGTTGCGTGGTAGATCGGCTATAAAAGGTAAAGCGCATAGTTAAGTCAATGGGTGGGCTTGTAGAGGTAAGTATAAATAATTTGATAAATGTGCGACGGTAGCTCAGCGGGCGACGGCCGGCTCGTTATAGTTAATAGTTCGTCCCCTGACACGGGACGCAAGATGTTCCGTTCCGGGATTCATAACGCTTATTAAAATAAGACAGACGCCATGTTGAATAATCGTTCAAAGCACCTTTGAAGATTCTATATTGGGTTATGCTCTGTGGTCGCGAGTTTTAACTTACTCTGTGCTGCCACAGATGCAAAATTTTGCGTTTAGTTTTTGCACGCGAAATACTGGGAAAGTATTGTTGTGAGTCTAGTTAATTAAATGTTTTAGGACAAGGCTAATATCCCCGTCCATTAATTCAGTAATTTGCGAATTTTATTTGCTTCGTAAATGATCTAGGTAGGACATCCGCATTAGCGGATGTTTCAGCTCAGTATAAGTAGCTAGGTACACGCGTACAGACAAACAGACAGCGCATTGTTGAATCGTGCCGGCAGTGTTTGCGCCGAACGCTTTTACCAACCACTAATTATATTTAATGCGTTTTACGTATAATTAGAAGGTGTTAGATACGCGGAGCAGTGTTCGATGCGAGCTTTATGAGGTGCGCGCGCGCTTACAAACACGGATGAGCAATCTAATGATTATTGTAAACAAACTGTTGCGTAAAACAGTACAAATCGTGCGCCTACCTAATCTCAAGTGGAGATGCGTTGTTTGACAACGAAACGCAGGTACGAGGGATCTTTATCAATTTAGTGTTCGTAAAATTTTCAGCCTTTTCGGCGTAACACTGCTTTAAAAGCATCTGTTTGTCCTATTCGAGTTGGAATAGCTTATAACCATAATTATTCATCTCTACCTACCTACGTATGTACTTCACATCACACACAAAAATGTAACCTGTATAGCAGATTACTGGGATTAACATAGTTTACGAAGGAGAATCTTATCGCGAAATAATAATAACACATCGTAATTATGACTACTACAGATTTAAATACCTAGCTACATTACTAATTAACACGCTCATTAAACATTTCCGGCCAGTTAGTAGGTATCAATGTAGTTCTATTATAATACGAATTTACATACCTAAACACTACTAAAACAGCTAGATAAGCAACAATTAAAAATAAAACAGACGCTACTTTTTTTATTATTTTGGTACCTAGGGGAACCTATTTATTTCTATCCCACAATGTACCTACCTACCTAGGTATCCTTTTTACACCTACCTACCTAGATCTAGCGTTGTAATGATTTTTCTTGCCAAGCGCCCAATGCAATGCGAAGGTAGGTGTGACATTGTCTTGTTGGTTTTTGGCGAGTCGGGAATGAAATTCAGTTTCCTTGGTGGATCAGGAATTTACCTATTTAAACTATGTATTTTAACCATAAAATTCTGCAGATAATGGCTACGAAGTGTAACATGCCCACAGTTTTGCCTAAGTAACGTTTCGGGTGCACTGGGGTAGCCATTTACATGCGTGATGTGTACGTAGGTACATGTGTGAAGATTTTTGGAAATCGATGCGTGAAGTTACCCTCATTACTTAAAATATTGCCAAGTTTGATGCCGAATAGTGCACCAGATCCAAAACCTTCTTGTTTTATGAACTAGCCATAGTGAATTCTTTTTACGATAAGTCGTCCATAGACAATAAAAGTAATCTTTCAAGTTAGGGGCGGGCAAAGGATTTTCGCGGACACTTGCCAGTTAATATCGGTTCGACAGGAATATGGACGAGGAAAGTGGTAACAGATCGTAAATAAAGGCGTGAGTCAGGCAGCCGAGTCGCTGGCGTTCGAGCTATTTTCGACTTGCAAATGAGAAAGTGCATCGGCAGAGGAGCTAGTCTATAGGTACCCACGGGATAGCGACTTTCTAGTTAGATAAACAGGTGCGGGGTTTCGACTCCACGGGTATTCTACGTAAATATGGAAAATGAAAATGGCGGAAAAATAAACAGTGTTACAAAACGCGTTAGCGAAGAGGGGGTAATAAATAACAACAAAATTTCTATTGTGCTTCTAACACGGAGCCGGCCGGCTCGGGCAGATTGCACGCAACTCGAGCCCTTTTATAAATACAGGTTGATTCGCAAATGTAATAAACGGTAAGCAGCTTTATGTATTAGTAGTAGTAGAATCGAGCAAAACCTCGTCCAGAGTTTAATTATTCAAGGAGAACAGGTCGATGCAGTTCTTATGAATAAAGTGCATAATAACACGTTAAATTGATGCATAATTGATTAGTTTAAACGAGTGGTCCAGCCTGGAACAGGTAGTTCCGCAGCTGCCGTGCCAACAGGTACAACGCTGCAACTCTGCTATCTCTACACCGGCCACTTATCGCCTCAAAACAAATCCGAACGCGTTATCTCAGTACGTAAATTATACGTCGACATTGAATCAATACCCGATAGGTTAGGTACCTACCGCTCGCGAGCCAGCCTGCCGGCGTCCGTCACTCACTCACTGGGACACTGCACCTCACCGTCTTTCCAAATTTAAACACCTAATTGAATCCATGTTATCATTTAAGTATCGATCAGTCACACGCGGCAACGTTTCTCCGCGACGCGTATATTTTTACATTCGCTTGAGATATTTTCGATAGTCGTCCGGTTTGCAGCACTCACACGATTGCACAGTTAGCTTTTGTAAAACACAACGCCAGGGTTCACTGCAGTAAGGAACTTCTTGTTATGGATCAGCTGAGCGATTGTTTCAAACAATAATAGCAGAGTTTACGAACGTAAAAACTAGCGCTGATACGTGCTACCGCCGCGGTGTGCGGAGAGGGACTGACAGAGTGACAGACAGAGCGAGCGAACGAAGTGAATGAACGAGGGAGCGCTTCGGCCGGGGGCGGGGTGCGCGCGGCGCGGTAAGCCGCCTGCCGGCTGCCGCTAGATGGCAGCACACGCTGTTTTTCATGTCGACTCCGTTCGTATCGCAGTCACGAAGGCGAAGCCCGGCCAAAGCTTTGAAAGATATTTTCTCGCGTTTTAATAATTCCGCAGGCGAGACGCCCGCCTGCTTATAAATTAGGAAAACGTTTTCAAATTCACTCTCATCAAACGTTTGCTTACCGATTTACGGCCCCCGCTTGCGTATTTCTCCGATGTCCGGAATCAATTTACGCGAAAACGCGGAGCTTTTAAGATTTCACGTTAGCCAACAATTTCATTTTGTCAATAATCGCGGCGGAAATTAGTGTGTACATTGCATTTCTCCGACGGAGGTTTGCTCGATTTCCCAGTGCAAATGTAAAAATTCTATTAGTCGTCGGATTGGGCTGCTAGGTAGGTAATCGAGAATGAAAATCGATTAAAGTTTGTGGAGCGCGGACGGCGTCTATCTGAAGGGTCGATCTGAGGATGAAACTCATTTTCGGCGGTTCATTCCCTCCCAATGAAAATAAAGGAAACAGTTCGACCGGCAATCTCCAGAAAGCGTTAATGCGGAATGATTCTCTCTCATTCTCATCCAATCTGCAGATGTAATACTCGAGCTTAATAAATATAACTGAAAATAATTGAAAGGAGGCTTCTCTGGTGCTATTCTTTTTCAGTCGCTGTCAGGTTTACGCATAAAGCGTCCGAAATAAAGCTTTCCTTTTTCCCTACAGAGTTTCGCCATATTTCGCATACCTACCTACAAGTTTTACCGTAAAAGCGCGTGGCGCGTGGGGAATGCCTACTGTAAAGATAACATTTATTGCGGCCATATTCACGATAATATTATAATGTACTCGACTAAAACGTATTAATAAAAGGCGTTAGTGGCGCATAAACAAGGCTTGTCTATGACAGATGATAGGGCGACCATAAACAATAGAGTGGCCGATACGGGAGCGATACCGCTGATTTATTGTGGGTGGAACGCCTTAAATCAATTACTATGACGGGCCATAGAGCCGATATGCACCGATAAAGAGTGGTGCCACAGAAACCTGCGGTGCTGTACGCTGTACCACACAATAACTTATAGTACTAAGTACAGTCACGAACCGGGATTGTTGAGCCACTTGCCACTGTTCGCAATTTAGACGTGTAATCAATGACCGATGTTACCGACTAGCTAGATGTTAGCTATTGGATTAGTATTACACGACCAAGTTACTTACAAACGTAGGTAAGTGGCTCAATAATCCCGGTTCGCGACGGTACGTACTGTGCATTCGATGGCATTGGCAGTGGGACGACAATATAAGTGTACCACTTGTACTACCTACCCAGTGACCCGTGTAGAACTGGTAGTCGATACCGGGCCCAAATTTTCGACTCGATTTTTCAACATTCCAATGGCCACTTTTCACCGTTTCGTTTTATAAAACATGAGGCGTTAGAAAAGTAGAGTCAAAACAAAATGTTTTTGTAAGAGTAAGAGTTCTAGCAATCAACTTTACTACAGTATAGTGGTCGGGATTAAAATCGGCCAGATTATAAGTGTTCCAGGTGAAAACGATGCGTGTACTTACGTATTACCCTGAACATTTAAAATTGGCCGAGTTTAAATGCCGACCATTATACGGATTATCTGATATTTAAGCCGTTCTTGTTATTCCTATTCGCGATCCAGCAGAATTTTCAAAGACGAATATTGTGGACCATCGAGAAAGAAACAATAATGGCGTGTCGAATAATTCCACTAAACCTGGGAAATTCTATGGTCGCTTGCGGCTTTGTCTTAAGTATCCAGTTGTCTTTAGTCTTCAGTTAGAAACAGTAAAATCGAGATATACAATACTGCGAGTGGGAGCTTATATTTAAAAACTGTTTTGCCTTAGAGGCAAATAAAAGGTTCAAAGCGGACCTAGAAGTAAAAGCCGACCTAGATAGATTTGAAGGATCTGTTTAAAAAATCTTTACTTATCCTTTTTCGCTATGGCTTCAAGTTGTTTTCTGATTTACAAGCCTTTTATACGTGTCCTTCTTTGTCAATTGAGATCATTTATAATTTTATCTATATATATATAAAAGGAGAAACTGACTGACTGACTGACTGACTGACTGACTGACATATCAACGCACAGCCTAAACGGCTAAACG